>DWNY01000204.1:0-18920 GCA_018250635.1 Telegonus apastus | reverse complement strand
GTCGCTTACTATATCTCGTACCTTTCGCTACTTCAATATTTAAAAAAAAGAATTATAAGTAAGTAGTTATATTTTTTATTTATTTCTTCTCTTTACGTACTAAACGTTAAAAAATATCATGCACCTGTGAGTTTTACAGGCGTCTTTTTTCTGATTCATTGCAAATATAAAAGAGTTTGAGCTAAATTGTTTTATTCTAGGAAGGTGCAGATGTTATGACATCCATTTTAAATTAAAATACAAATTCAAAAGAACTTATTATCTAAACAAGGTGAAATAACTCCCCTTTGATTAAAAAAATATTACCACGAACCACGTGTACCTTATTTTCTCTATCATACGGTAATTATGTATGTACCTACTATTTGTGTACTTCATTGTCGTATAAAACCTTTAAAATATAAAAAAGAAACAAGTTTAAGTGGGAAATAGTATCAAACTTCTGTACAATTTGGGTAGGACGATTCAAACTATTTACGAGTCCCCGGATAAAAGCGTGTTTTACTCATACAGGCGCAGACAATCCGGACTAGTTACCTGCTATTAAATAAACAGAGGCTACCGAATTTACATCCTCCGCTCGGTTTCATTAGACCGTGAGTTATGTCAGACCCAAGGGTTTAACCTTTCTTTTTCATTCCTTACCCACAAGGTACTAACATATTAAATTTAAAAGGACATTGCCAAGATAGCTCATGACATCTTGGAATTTATGGTTTGAGTTGTTAAAATATCGAAATTATGTGCAATAATTTTTAATAACAGGACATACATTTGATATTACACCAATAATTATGTAGATGTGTTATTGAAATTAATAAAGGGGGAAATCAACATTCACAGATTTTATTTTTTTAATATCAACCTATTCATAAGAATGATCATAAGCTTTGTTCTTTAGTATTAAATAACTAATAAATATAAATTGGCCGACTAGTCGCCGACTATTCGGCCAGTCTTGTAGTCAGCGACTAGTCGGCGTTTAGCCGACCGAAAGAGCCGGGTTATCGTCGTATAACTAATAATGCATTCAACACTTACAGCGCCATAGGATTATCTGTGTTGTAAGTTTAACACAACTAATTACGAGACATGGTAAAGTAACACAAACATCCAAATCCAAAACTCAGATACCTACAATTTATAATTCATGATTTTTATATCTTTTTTTTTGTTAACGAGAAGGACCATCAAAATGTACTGACGCCGGGATATGTCGCATTTTTACCGCACTAAAACGCTACCATCCTCAGCGCTACGAAGAGGGCTCCGTGCTCTTCAAAGGCCTGGCTGGTATACAGCGATATGCCACCACACATACCGCTGTCCTTCCCAGGGTCGCTAGGTGGACGATTCGAACTCCCACTCTTGCTGCCCCGAAAACCCCTTTTTAGTCGCCTCTTAAGAAAAGCATACCTTAACCCTATCCCGGTACCACAGGAACAATATGTTTTATACCTGTTACCTGGAATCGAATTGAAAATCTTCTACATGGTCGAACTGTATAGTGAACGTTGCGCCTCACAAGTCAATATTACGAGGAAGTTCACGCAAACCCTCTAGAGGTTGACCCAACTGACAAGACTATCCTCGTAAAACACCAACAATATAATTATATAAAAATACTCCGACGTCTAAACCTTTGTATCGTGTAGCAAAATATCACCGTAATGTCGTCTTAGGAAATCCCATTCGGCACTTGTTTGCTTAGGACGCACTACATCTCGCCGATGTCAAATATTTGAAACAGTTGATGACAGAAACCTCGCCTTAGTCGAGTGTTCATATTGATCGGAAACTGCAAGTTGTAAGAGAAGTACGTGTATAACTTGATTGTTGAAAGTTCTTAGACAGCAGATAACCTCGTGATAATTTTATCTTTTATTCCTTAAATAAGATTCAATTCAATGTTTAAGATAAATTTTCATTGCTTTAACGACGAAGAAACAAATAATCCAATTACACTTAGCCTTTTTTTAATGCGAACAACTCCTCGTGGGTCATGGATTCGTTATTATACTCATGATTAATTTAGAATACATTAGAATTTAAAAACTATTTTAATAGACTACCCAGATCTAAATTAAACAACTTTAGTTTTTCCAGAGATATGGGCAGTGTTCACATACAGTCAGACTATCTGACGTGCAAAGTATTTTTTCTCAAACAAATAAAATTTATTGCGCCTTATAGTTTAAAACCAATATTTATAGAATGTCTACATGTGTAGTTTTTTCCTTAAAATTGGTTGAGAAAATTACTAGAGATGATTGAAGCTGGAAACATCATGTTTTTTCGACTGAGAGTACAGCACGACCTTTTGCAAGTGAGCTTTGTAATTGAAAACACAAAGCGACCCTGAAGCTAATTGTATACAGTTCATGAATGTTCATCACCAACCCCAAACAGAACAAACGCTACTTGAGAAAGCTAGAAGCGCCTATTAAAAGTGATATCCATTGCAATATGAGGGTTAACATACTTTTGCAGCTGAACCATTACTAATAGCGCCTCATTTAATACATTTTCTTAAAGATAAACTGTCTCACTTTGAATATATACCCACTGTGTTGCCAAAGTGTTGACAACACGCGTGGCGGAGCGGTAAATATACCGGTCTGATACCCAGTGGGTTCGAGGTTTAATCCCCGGCCAGATGAATTTAGATTTCTGTTCTGGGTCTTAGTGTTTGTGTATTCATCTTTGTATGTGTCCACATCACAGACATTGGAGAAAATCCTACTGTGAGGGCTATGAGTGTAAAAAGCGTTATTAATATAAAGAAAAAAAGACCCACAACGATTTGGTATTTTTAAATTTATACGTTCTAACTGAAAAGATAAATAATTAACCTAATATTTTTTGGAAAATTCAGCGTAGATATAAAATATGTTAATAAACCTACCTATAATACCTAATATAAGATATCTCAGAACATACACTCGTTCTTATGAAAAAGAGGCGAGGGAGCGTAAAATAGTTTTTTTGTTCCATATTAAAAAAAAAAACCTTTTACCTGGTCGCTAGAGATTCCAAATCAATAATAGTTTAACACTAAGAAAACCTTATAGGAAAAAAAGCGAAAGAAAATGCTATTATTACAAGATTCGTTTTGTTATAATATGACATTTTACATAAGGTCCATCGTATTTTACTGAAAGAAGGCACTTGGGCCGTGCAAGATCGTATTCGCCAGTGTTTGTTTAGGCCTCATCCTCTCTACCATTCAAATATTTAAAACAGATCATCTTCAAGTTTAGTTAAGTGTTGATATTGATTGTAAGTTCCTAAGGAGTAAGGGGAGAGCGTGAAAAGAAAGTATTAAGATTATATCGACAAAATAATCCACAATATATTTTGTGATTTCTTTTTAAATGCAAATATAAATCAGTATTTTCGCGCGGAATTAATACATTTTAATATGTTATATAACTCACGTAATACTTAGGATAATCGGTAGTAATTTATTTTAATCTTCAATATGCTACATAAAAATATACTATAAGCCGCTTATCGTAGAATCCCTTTAAAAATTGAAATAAATAAACTATTATTTAAAAAATATTATAACGCAAAATGTTGTGGTCAAACGATGGCGCTGCACTAGGATCCCTATTTACTTTACCGCCGCTTTTTTAAAGATCTCGAATAGACTATACATTTACAAGGTCCAAAGTAAAAACGTTGCCGGTCTCTCGTAAACCATCACTCGTATACTGAATTTTTTTTTACTTAATTTACGATGATAATACAGTGAGAAAACCTCGTGTAGATGCCTGGATCTAAAGAATGCGACGTCCAATGATGATGATGATGATACTTGGCCAGCGTGATTGTCTATACCCTAATCTCTCTCACTGTAAATTTCTAGAATGGAATAAATTTAAATAAATCTATAAAGAACTCATTTCACAATAGATCCAATCCATTCTAAACTATAATTACGTACTAAGCAAGTACTAAAGCATTTGTTAAGTCTACATTTTATTGATTCATTTACGTTTCATTGCTTTCTACTGATTGTTTTATTTGTCAATAAAAGCACTAGAAGATTTATTTCTGTAGAATCTGAAAGTCAATACCAGGTAAATATTTATTTTTCGTTACTCCGTCGTACTTCGAAGCTCGAAAGAATCTCAAAGAGCTTAAAATCGTGTATTTTTTATTTTGCACTTGTTCTGTGCATTTTTATCGAGTTAAGAAGTTTTTATACAAACGTTCATTTGCAAACAAGCAATCAGTGATTGCAAAATAAATAGTTTGACCAATGCGGTGGATAATTTAAAAAGTTAATAAGTTTAGTTCAAGGTTCACAGATTTTAGTATACCTATTGATGCACAAATTATCAGATTAGTTTAATAAGACTTTTTTGTTTACTTTATAGCTGAATGTTGTCTACAATACTAAGGATAAATATCGTTAAAGTAATCTCATTCATAATTATCTTCTTCAAAGGCATGGGGATAATGTAGAATGATGTAAGATGTCAGATGTTAAGTAACTGCAAATATACACCCTGATTCCTCGTGGTATGCATTCAAATATCAAATAAGGTACGGTATAATAGGTGCCATATTGGTGTCTCAAATAACTTTAGTAGGTATAGTCAATTTATGTGTATCAAGTTATTGAATTTATCAATTCATAAATTGTCTTTATATTTAATTATCTCCCTAACAAATAGAGAAGTAATTTCTCCTACAAGATTTTTATGAAAAATCACCGTCCCCCTTCTAATGTTACCCCCTTCTAAAGTTACAGATGTAGTTTTACCCTTCAAGCCGGAAGACAGTTATTTGTACACCATTGTTTATCAAATACAATAAAAAGGGTTGAAAGAGTATTTAAGAGTACAATAGAATCCTTAATAATCCTCGGAATAAAATGTTTCTGCATATTTTATAGTTTAGTATACCTATTTCTATAAACAATAATTATTCAGTTTCATCCATGTCATCTTTTATGAGATTCCGTTCTGGGGTTGATCTACTAGGAGTTTCTAGCAATCGTCTAAGCGCCATGCATGCATATTGGAGACAGCAGTAAGTGTTGATGTTAATATGGTGTTATTGCCTCTTACCACATCCACGGAAAGACAGAAAGTGGTGCTATAGGAGATAGACCCCACATGGAACAATAATACATTTACCGCGTGAAGTTCATATAGCATCGAATTAAGAAAATCGGGAGGAGATTAAACCTTTTTTATTTTAACTAGCTTTGTCTATGCTGGTCGATAAAATTCTTTCGAGAAAAGCTTATAGCAGTTGTAGGGACCAATATATGATTATTAAACATAAGTCACGTTCTTACATATGACGGACTTAAAATAGTAAGCCCTTCACATATATTAATGAGACGCAAAATAGATAGTAATGAAAAACAATCAAAATCAATCACACACAATTTACCGAACGCTAAAACATACATGAGAATGAATACCTTCCTCTGGCTCTTCTTCGGGCTTCCCCTTCGTCGGATTCACCGACGTTTCAATAATACAAAGCAAATGCAGAGAGAATTAAAACTAAAAATTCCTACATTTAATCTGTGGGGTTAAAGTTTTACAATTTGACTTTCACCATCCACGAGCAGTGCACGCGTCGCAGTTGGATAACTTTTTATTTCAGTTTGAGACCAACTTCTGATTGTGTGTGCAACTAAGAGTTAGCGCTCAAGACAACGAAGTACTCGGAAAAGTTTAGTATCCAGATTCTGTATGAGACCACATTATGAAAAGTGCGGTAGAAATATTTCTATGAAGATAAGTGCATGACTATATTAACTTTGCAATATTTGCACTCTGAATTTTGATAATTGTAAGTATCGACGTATTTTTAACACATTTGTCTATGAAATATAATCAGAATGAGATCAACTCCACTATTGTAAACATGGTTTACTTGCACACGTGACTTAATTACCGTAGTCACAAGTAACTGATTTGTTTGAATAAACTGTAGGTACACTTCATGTTAACAAACAGACAGACAGCTTTTTATTATGAGTTTAAAGGTAAAACTATTTTTGATATAAGTAATTAAAACTACCTAAATTTTATCGTCTCAAAAATCAATCACCTCTTCGAACTGCAAAGCACGAAATGCATTATAAGTCATATAATTTATTGTTTGAAATTAACATTAAAAATGTTTAAACTGACAAAAAATGGAACCGCAATCTTACACAGCAGTTGGCTTTGGCAATCCGCAAGCGACGGAGTGCATGCGAGGAAGTTGTCAACTTTTTGTTTGCGTGTTAAACTAAAAGTCGACTTTCAGGCTGCTAAAATACTGCGAAGTTAGTATTGTATGAATCAGCCCAACTTTCTACCTTACCTTGTGTTATTTGCTACCATAAAGGTTGTGAGTAACATATACAAATCCTTTAGAAAACTTTAGATGTACTAAAACACATAACATTAAAGCCCTTGACTTAAATGTCGACTTTCGTACAATTTTTAGAACGTTGGTATAAGTGTTTATAATAACCAACAGTAACAATGAAAAATCAATTTGTAAATACGCTTGTAACAAAGCAAGCAACCAAGTGCTAATTAAATACTTCAACCCAAATAACGCAGAACACCACATTGAAAACAATGTAGGTACATTTATAAATGCTATTTAATTTTTTTTCCCCCAACAAAAAGCAAAGGGAACGAAACAAAGAAAAAACTGTTATTATTGAAATGACAATAGTAAAACTTGAAATCTTCAATGGCATTAGAACATAATTATAATTGCCCATTGATATTGCTAGAATGTAGTACTCTCGTTATAAAGCACTCGTCAGTATAAAATTGGCATCTAAGTAAAACCATTTTAAGTAGTCCTTGAACCGAAAGTTTACCTATCTATACTTAACTGACGTTAGCTATTTATCAACATATCATCGATTTTCAAATTTTACATGGGTACTTATTATGATCACCTTCTTTAATATACTTCGTGTCATTATCTATATACACACACAATCACTTTTAATTAGCAACTAAATATAGTTATAGCTCAGCTGCTAACCAAAGCAATATAACTTGCACTTTTTACTCATTTAAACATTATCCGTTTGAATTCAAAAAAAGAGAAAAAGCACGCAAAACTCCAACCAGTTATATTCGCAGCGTTCAGCGGGCGCAGAGTATTTATTATTCATTCACAAGAAGCGCCACGATATTTACTCTCCCATTACTGTGGCTGCGGTCGCCTTTCTTGCATTCAAAATTGAATACATGTCCTCTGAGTGGCCTCGCGTGGATAACGGTAAAGTTGGATTTGAAATGTCGTGATTATCTTCTTTTAGTGTTTAGTACTTTTTTTATGAAATTGCTGTCGTTTGCACTCATTTAATGTCGACACTGCCGCGGGCATTTGTAAATGAGCCCTAACATTAAATCACGGATGTGTTAGTAAGTCACGTAAGTTATTACTTTAAAAATTTAAACCATAACAACGCCTTCGTCGCAATTAAGCTATAACAACTTGACAACAACAACAACAATCCTCGAAATATATTTTTAGTTAAGTACCTATTAATTTTACCTATACTTCAAAATAAATATTTACATAAGTACATAAGCTACATCGATCGTAATAAAGTAAAAAAACAGACACATATCTGCAAGAAGAAAAGTCTAGATATAGATTCATAATGACTTCTGAAAGCATATCTTACCGAAGAAAATGAAAGACAAAAGTATCAAAAACAATAATTTCCAATGAAAATAGCTTTTAAATCCACGCAGTGGTAAAAATGCGCCGCAAAAGTCCATAATCCACACTTTAATTTGCGGTTTGAGCGTAAAGCAATAAATAATCGCGGAAACATAAAAACGACGCCTACAAATTCTGGATGCACAAACCTCGGCAATCGTTCGACTCAAAAAATGAAAACAATTAGCGCCGGCGCCCCGTGTGCTCGCATCCTAGATAATTTACTACCATTTACGACTACACAACCGGTATCAGATAGTTACATGAAAATGAAACTCTCAAAATAGTTAATCAAATTCAAACAAAATAGTGCAGTCACAGTTTCATTCATCCAAAGTAAATAAGCCAAATCCTGTCGCAGGATTTCTGAAAGATATCTATAGAAATAAATAAAATTGAAGTGGCTGTTTGTAATGTCAAAATAACAACTTTTTACTGAATGCATATAAAAGTATACACGGTACCTATACCAAAATACAATTATAAAAAAATGTCTGTCTATTTGTTTTGCTGAGGCAATCATCTAAACGGCTGGACTGATTTTGACGGGACTTTCACTGAAAGATAGCTAAAGTTCTAATTTTAATTTTGGAAAAAAAGCCTTAGTGCGGCACTCTACGCGTTTACGCTCACGTCGTAGTGGGCGTTAATGTCAGTTGTGGGAAATTATAAATGTATGCCTTTTACTTCTTTAACGCAGGTGAAACCGCGGGAATCAGCTAGTTTTATAAAAAAACAAGACGTTATATAAGAATGTATTTCTTATTGTTATTATTCCCTGTTTGGACGCATATATCTATCGATCATCGCACTGCCATAATAATTCTACTTTAAATCTTCGATAACCTCGTATCAAAAAACGGAGACAATTAACCGGCGAGCCGCCTGCACTCGCAACCGAGTTAATTTATTTCCGTTCGCAGTAAAGGCCCGGGAAATCTATACAGATTTTCACGAAAACATCGGAAAATTTTCACTCTAGAAATACGTGACAGCGGAATAGATTTGAACAGTCATCAACAGTACCCACTAATGTGATAAATAACATGATTCAAGTAGATTTTACTTTTAACCTATTGTTTTATGTTATAGAAGCATATATATGGATACTTGATAGTGTTACCATCATATCACAGTGATTCAGGTACAATTTATATACATACTTCATAGGGTATTGATTATTTACGTCACCTATTAAAAACTTCTTCTATTATTACTTTTTGTAATAGAGACTATTGCTTTGAATTGTGAATTGTCATCAGATAGATCGTAGAATGGAAGCGTATAAAACTAGTGGATAAAGATTTATTAATGTATAATTGGATGATATTGCTGAATAAACCGATTATTTGTAAACCTGTCTGAACGTTGTTATTTTATCTATCTATTAGCCTTTAGTAGTTAACTGCTGGACATGGGCCTCCCCTAACTTGCGCCAATCCGACCAGCCCTGAGCCGTCTGAATCCAACAGGTACCCGGATAGCCCTTATATACGCACGTATAATCCTTTGTCAAAGCTACTCAATCCATTATCCCCATTCGAACGCCATTCGATTATGTGGGTGTGGTCTGTACCAATTAATCCCGTAAGTCCCTCGGAAATTTTCATTATTCCACTCATTATGACAAAGGCAAGTAACTGAGATGAGGCTAAGATGTTTAAAAGAAATAGGGACAAATCCATGAAGAACAGGGCTACATCCATTTGGCAACATTTATTTATTAGTGGGCGACATTATAGTTACATAATGAGGCCGATCGGATGTATGAAATTTGTCAGCGACTAAAAAATGGGTATGAAAAAAATATGTCTAAAAATTGGCGAAAATAATACAGTCTCTGTGAAATATGTAAACGAAAAAAAACAAGATACGCCTGAAAATTGTTGGAAACTTAGGGAGGTTAGTCACATAAACTTTTTGGAAGATCGACTAATTACACAATTTCGCTGGCCGGAGGAAAAGATTATAAAGAAGATTATAAGAAAGTCCGCGGAGGCCGTAAGGTAAAGTAAGCTGACCGCATGCTGCCCGCTAGCCAAGGGTGCCAGCCGATGCTATCAAGCATAATGAGAATTTCACATGACAAATGCTATGATACAACCAACACTACGAGAAAATTTATTTAGAAGTAGCTGACCAGGCGAACGTTGTTCTGTCAATTGTATTTAGAAGATGCCGATGTGGCACTTGTATTGAGAATTCGATGTAAGAAAAGTAACTTCTGATTTTAAATTGTAATAACTTTTGATAGAGTGGATCGATTTTGATGAAATATAGCCTAAATGTTAAGTTTCTTACTATGAATATATATACATTTCCATGAATTCAGTTTCGTTGTTTTGGCGACAAGTAATTTTAAACACACAGACAAGAAGCGCGATTTACATTCTTATTATTTATACATACAGATGATACCTTGTTTATGCCCCTCGCCAATTGGCTTGGAGTTTAGTCTAAATCAGCTTAGAGTAATCTCAAAATTTACACTTCCTAAATCAATAGCTCGGGAAATTTCAATCGCATGGATCGCCCAATCATATCCTCTCTAATTCGACCCCAACAACTCGTAATGGAGGATAAATGAATGGCCGTTAATCGAACAGAGCCAAATTTTCAATATTATTGAAATGCTTATTGATTCCTATTCGCATCTTAATTAAATTTCCAATGGATAAAAGCTTTTAAAAGGTAAAGCTTTGACGAATTTGATTCACCATTTATATAAGTTGTAATTCACCATAGGTTCTGCTTGTGTAGGTCTTCCACTTGAGTAATACAGGAATCGACATAAGGGACCAAATTCCCTTTGAACCATATATAACGCCAAGTACGATAAGAATCTTAGGCATTATATATGGTCCGAGATGTCACGCACAGTTACGTAACTCAGGAGGGCTAAGTTCAAACATGACATACATAAGCAAATCTTTAAAATCCTTCCTTCAATTAAAACACAGCTACCATCCCAATTATTGTTAGATATAAAATCCTTGATTAAAAAACATCCTGATTATTCAAAAAAAATATTCATAATTATTAGGTACTTCCTATAACGAAAAACGTATTTCTCTTTCTTTCCTTAAAAAGAAAATTCTCGAGGGTATGTGAAGTCTTCCACTTCGTACTTAGCCACGGTCTCGGCCACGGCCTCGGTCTAGGCTCCTTTCTAAGAGGAGACCCGAGCCCTGAAGAGAGATAATAATGAGTTGACCCGAATGTTACCGTATATATGTATGTTATACTAAATGTACAAGATTAAACCTTTAAAATATCAGTGTTTTACACAAAGAGTACAAAATGAGGTCCTCGACCAATCTTCATACCAATTTATATTGCGGTACTGTATGATAATATAAGCAAGGCTTATGGTCAAATTTATTGAATCTATAAATAAATTTGGACATATTTCAAAGCTGGATAAATTCGCAGGTACCCTTGAAAAGAGCAATTGGAAATGGCATTGACATTCTCACTGGGAATGCGCCAGCGCTTCCGGGTTCCATCCAGAAATGAGACAAACAAACAAATATTTCTTCTCGAAATATTTTTATCCGTAACCAAATGTGACAGAACTCTTTCAGCATGGAATACCAGAGCCACCAAACCTTACTGTTTGCGTTGTACTCATTGTATGCGTTGATTTTTAATTGTCCACTCAGAATTAGAACTACCATTTTTACGTCACTACTATTATGATATTCAGATTTTTTTCATAAAAATGAAATAGCAAACAAGTATGCTGCCTCCCTGATGGTAAGTTGCCACAGCCGTCCATGACCTTCTATGATCACAGATGCGTTGCTGTAGACTTTACTTCTTTAAAGCTTAATATAAACTTAACTACAAATAACGATAGCGCAATCGCTTTTGAAGGTTTTTGTAAAATGTAGTTAATTAAAAAACTTCTCAATATAAAGGATACCTCCTTTGAAAATGTTTAAATAACTTTATTAAAGTCTACAAATGTTTATCTTATCTAAGCTAACGGTCAGGACATAAAATGTGTTAGTTAAGATTTATAAAAGATGGAAATAAAAATGGTCTGCACTCAGCATAACACTAAAGCGAAGAAAAAGGAAAGATGCTGATTGCATAAGGATGCCTTTCCACTAAAGATTTGAGAGTTAATGAAGATTGAAATGTGTATTACATCTATACAAATAAATAAAATCGAAGTGTCTGTTTGTAGTGTCAAAGTTTTCACTAAATGCATATGAAAGTAAAAAAATACGTACCATATAAGAAAAATACAATTATATATTTTTTGTCTGTTTGTCTGTCGGTCTGTCTGCCTGTCTGTCGGTTTGGTTGATTTAATCTTCTAAACGGCTGGACCGATTTTGACGAAACTTTTCACTGAAAGATAGCTTAAGGTCTCAGTGGTAACTTAGGCTACTTTTATTTATGAAGAAAATCATAAGCGCTAGCACACGCGCTCATGCGCACGCGCATGTAGCCGGCCATCGCGGGCGTCAGTTGGTATAAGGCAGATATTAATGTATGACTCTTTATTTCTTTAACGCTGGTGAAACCGCGGGTATCAGCTAGTCTATAATATAAATGCTTTATATTCATTGCTTACTTTAACAATGGTAGCTTTGTTTTTTTTATCTGGAACATGCGAAACAGGATTATTTCGAAGTAGCAAATGAGCATACCCTAACTAAAGGTAAGTGGACACTGCCGCCCATATACATCCGTAATCAACACCAGATGAAGTCCACCCACAAAGGTGTACCTACAGCATTTTCATAGCATGTTAGTCGCTAAGCTTCGTAGCTTAGCTACAATCCCGCACGCCGCTTAGCTATCCCACTCATCACTGGAAAAGCACCCTTAGACTGGTAATTAAAATTTCTTTGAGTTAACTACTGAAGACAATGTAAGACTACTGGCGGAGCTTGTTCTAATGCATGGACCTTACAGAGAACTTTGTTCTTTACTATGTTTGTTTTGCTTTAGGATTTGCCACTCTGGCCTCTTTCGTTGCGTTTAATAAACCCTCGAATGACGTCAACTTCATCTTCATAGGTCATACGTTGGTAGCATCTATGATCAATATATAGAACTTACTATAATATTCATTATTTATTAATTTATCAGTAAATAATATTCAATGTGGTCCTTATTTTGTCAAATGTTAGCGAATTTTTCAAGTGCGCATGGATGGCAATCTGAAACTACATAAAGGTATAGCGAAAATTTTTGAAAGGACTTGTGAGGGCGATTTTGATAATAACAAAAATTGCATAATTGCGTTTATCAAAAAAAAATCTCAAGCCGGGAATCGAATGAGTTCGTGTTAAAAAAATCTCACCCTATATTGTTGCAGCATCTGATAGAGTTGCTTATAGGGATCAAATTCTGGAAAGTAACTAGGTATACATGTCAAACTAAAGAAAAAGGCTCATTTTTAAGAAAGTACATTTCTTCGTACATTCTGTGAAGAAACCATTTACTGCCATTTTTTTCGATATAACTTGTATGGAGTAATCCGAAACCATGAGGATTCGTAAAAAATATAAAAGAACTTACGAAGCTGATTTTGATATAAAATGCACAGCATTATTGCAACAACTAAGTCTAATTGCCGGCTCACTTACAATGCGACTTAGTCCTCAGAATTTGCAAGACATCTGTGATTGGCTTTAGATAAAATCCATGTTCCGTACGAAGTCAGTTACTGATATCTATTGGCCGTGACCACTTGCCACTGGGTGGACGGTATACCCGTTTGCTAACTAATTATTAATAACAAAAATCAAAATGAAAAATTAATAACATCAACTGCCGTTAAATTCACAATTCAACTTCATTATAAATTACTAGCTATGCCTGCGGCTTCGCCCGCTTGAAATCGTATACATATAAGTATATAGACCCAAACCTTCCTCACTAATTGCATCCTTTAGTAAACACCGTACAAAAATTCGTTGAGTAGACTTTGAGAATCAATCACACACACACAGCTTTTGGGGACATTGCATTATAATATGTATAGATTACAAAATGCTTCTATCCTAATAATGCATTACACATGGACGATCCGCGTGGCGCAGCGGTCACTATACCGGTCTGACACGCAGTGGGTCCCGGGTTCGATTCCCGGCCAGACAAATATCTGAACGATGAGTTTAGATTTCTGTTCTGGTTCTGAGTGTTTGAGTATTCGTCTTTGTGTGTTTCTATGGCACCCACGACACAGGAGAAAATCCTAGTGTGGGGCCTATGAGTGTAGAAAGCGTTATGGACATTACTGTTAGTGATCGTTTACTGCTTCAATCCCATAAAACCAGCAATTTGTTATAAAAACGAATGCAAAAGACAGATAGTCTTTACTCGCTCGACGGTAACAAATTAAAGCGAAGAACTACAAAGGACGCTGATTGCTTGAGGCTGGTAATTAAAATTTCTTTGAGTTAACTGCAGACATTGTAGGACAACTGGCAGATCCGCGCTAATGTATAGAACGTTGTTTTAAAGAGAATTTAATTTCTAAAAAGGGGTGGCTTAGGTAATTATTGTTCTAGGTTTAATTTTTGAATATTAAATGTTTAAGTTTTAAAGATTTAAAAGTCCTGTATTTATTTTTTTGTACGAAGTATCAAACAAACATTTAGTGTATCTGATGGTAAGTTGTCAACACCACTCAAGAACATCGGTAATCAACTTCAAATAGAATTAACTGATTACTACCAATACTACTTAGTAATACGAGAGTCGCGGCTCATATTAATGCTTAATATAAGTATCTCGCCTACCACACCCTTCGAACCAAAATACAACAACGCTTAACACTGCTGTTACTAGGCTCTAACGTTATTGGTTTTGCCTTCAGAGTCGAGTCGGGGTTATTGTCTAAAAGTTTTCCCCAAATTAATATATAACGCCCGCAAATCTCGACAAGTGGGCAACAGTTACACCCGAGGTCCATAAACGTCCACTTTTACGACCGCCACTTCGACACTTGCACACTCGACGGGTTTTGTCGCTTCTCGTGTAATAAACCGTATCCTGTGCCATTTATGCCATAACTAGGTGAGAAAAGTGCTAGACCCAATGCTATTATATAATATTTGCATTTACACACAGAAATTTCAAAAGGTGAGTTACAATTTAAGACACTTCGGTCCTGGTACTTCTAAAATTTATATTTTGGAGGGTTTGAGCACTTTTACCCTCAGCTCTCTTCTATATCTACCATTTTTCGGGTACAGTACCCAAAGGGTCAAAACGGAACCCTATTACTGAGACGTCGTTGTTCATCTGTCTGCCTGTCGGTCCGTCTGTCACAGGCGTCTATCTCTTAAACCGTAACAGGTAGATACTTGAAACTGTTTATTTCTATGGCCGCTATAACAACAAATACTAATTAAGACATATGTTCTACTGATACCGATGAGATTCCTTGGCTTCGTAGTAAAACGCATAAGCGTTAATTTATGTAAACACACACGTGACACTAATGGATATAAGACATTTTTTTATAATCCGTCAATGAAAAATACATTACACAGACACCTGTAATTATCCCCAGGTAAAATAGAGTCTTACCTTAGGTAACACACCTACCAAGTACGTACCATCTGATTTAGAGAATAAATCAGAGTCGCGCTTAACACTACTATTATTAAGTCGAAATAGGTATCAAATACGTTTTCGCTACATGCAAAATAATTCACAACACGACCTACCAATAGACGTCCTAACAACCTCAAGTAGATTGAGTTCCGTCGGCCAGCAATATTCCAATTAATCCAATTTAAATATCATTTGAGATCGTTGTGGTATCACTACATACACGTACAGATGAACCAACCAAGGCGACTAAGGGCTAAAATACCATAGAGATATTATAATAGTAGAGAAGGGGACAAACCTAAAATGTGTCCATCGATGAGAAAAAGAGAGCAAATGAGGATACCTACCTGCCTCTCTTTTTCGCATGTGTGATTAGACAAAGATATGTAAGGTATCTCTCATCTTCCCTCTCTTATTTGCTGGACGCTCGCACTCACGGGCCTGCCTTGGCTCCCCTACTCTATTATAATACCTATGTGTAAAATATACATACGATACAATTACGTCGTATCAACCTAGCGACGTCGTGTGGCGGTGCGATATTGTGCCCAATAAATCTACGATATGCATCGTAAAATAACACGACATAACCTTTTCAATACGATATTATTGGACTATAAATGTCATAGTTTATCTGCGTACACCTACATCTCCCTTTTCCAAATATTAGTCAAACAGATTAGGACAGGGTAGTTAGATCTTGAACTAAGGATGTGTTCGGCTACCACAGATTTCTTCGAGTCATTATTTTTGACTGCGCTGATATGTTTATATAACTGGGGTGGAAATATCAGCAAAAATAAATAAAAAACCGCCAATTGCGCGTACTTTTTACATAATAAAACGTATCAGTTCCACGATAACATTAGTCTAAAATCATATTAGTTTTGTAAAATACGAGGGTAAAATACCCCCTGACATCGGATGATACCCTGTAAGTACGCTCTTTATTGTTTTATTATTAACTTACAAATTAATTTACTATTGCACTAAATACAATATTTTCATTTTCGAAACACCTTTTATTTTCGCTACATCAAAAAACATTTAATAACTTCTTACTTTATATATATAAATGGTCGAAATTCTACCGTAACTAAATTAAAGCTAAGCTTTATACACCCAAATTAAAAAAATAGGAAAAGATTCATTATTAAGAAAATGAAGTTTAATTTGCTGAGCTGCATTTAAAAGATGCTGCATTTACATAGATATCTCTCATAGTTGACGATATATTTTAACATTGTCAATTTATTGTTTTATTTTGTTCAATTTAATACATATTTTTAACACAATTCTACATAAATATTGTCCATTAAAAAGCTTCTCTGCATGAACTTTCACGTATGCCTAATACCATACTCCTGTTTCCGCGCAATATTCATTAAATGGTACCGCAAATTTTCGCTTCACGTATTAATAGATAATAATATAGTCGTTAGAATTGCATGCTTCAGATACAGATTAAAGGTAATTAATTCATGACAAGAGTCCGTAGTAGTAAAAGTAGATACATTGTAAATATAGTTAAAAAGTTATTTTTCTATCCCTCAGGAATAGTTTTTTTTTTCGGAATGAAATGGATTCTATGTTTTTTTCTGGACCCCTGGCAATGTTTGTGCAAAATTTCATAATGATCGGTTGAGTAGTTAAGGATAAACAAACTCACATTCGCATTTATGATAATTAGGATACCCATAAAATATTAAGGTGCCATTACGTGGCGTTAACAGAGCGATGGCTACTATGACTACTGCGTTTTATATGAGCTTTTGTGTTGTTTACTAGCGTGCTACTAGCCTATACCTATTCGGATTGACCGCTATCAACTGTGTGGTTGCACTGATTTGCATTTAAGCGAATGAAATTATACCAACGTATATATTTTTATTTGGAACATCCAATTTACTGTAATCTATTAAGATAAATGTTAATGAGTGTAATGACTAATAAATAATCCGATTAAAAAAAATGTCTTACGTGTTGCAAATGTAATGCTGTTACAAAATAAAAAGAAATGTTTTAGCGTACTCAGTATCCACCCTAGCTTTTAAGACAGCAAGCAGCTTAATAAGAATATCCTGTTTAATAACGAATTAGTGTACGTACGAGTAGTACGAGTTAGTTACAGAGGGCTTGAGTAGTTTTTTTTCCAATCAACACGCCCCGCTCAAGTGTCTCCAAGTTTTTGTGCCTCACTATTCCTGTTGCGCTGACGTTAACTCTCTTCCTATATTCGAGTATGAATAAGGCGTCGGAAGTAATTTCAATGTTGATCTATTGCATTCGAGCTATTTACAATTTCATCCCGGTCCTGTTGAGTTTGAATTTTAGCTTTCGCTATCGTAACTGAGTAAGATTTTTTTAAATTTCTTCAATATAATTAAGTGAACGGTATTTTTCTAAATTTGACCATTTAGACGGAAGGCGGAACGCGTCCCGTATAATTTTCATATACCATGCCCTATAATTTAGTAAACTAACGCCACAAAATCAGTAAGAAGTACAGAGTATTAAATTAATAACTGCCCCATCTCTTACAAATAACTATCACGGTGAGCCGCTTAACTTAGCCTTGTGAAACGTCTACCCATTAGAATAACAAGAGTAACAGATGATTAACAGTTCACAGAGCAAAAAGCATTTAAATGTTCAAACCGTTAAACAACATTTTCAACATTAACTTTAGGTACAATAAATAGGTTGGTTATTAACTATAGCCTCTCGTTGAATGAGGTAATATTCGCAGTTTTGTCACACTTAAAAACAATGGGGTAATATAAATTTTCCAATGAACTAAACAACAGTGGTCTACGATTTATATAACCGTGTCGAAATGAGTTAATCGTCTTGTAAGAGTTGAAGTTCAAGCTTTGTATGGAAAAGAAAAATGCAAAACGACTATAATTTTAAAGCAAATACCTGGATTGCATTGAAATCTCATCTCAACTCAACTTATACTAAAGTAAGGCTTTGTCTAAGTAAATATCGCGCAAAGCATTACACATACAATTTGTTTCGTATAATCTACAGAATTGGTTACCTATGGCGGCAATGGTCACTGAACACTTATCATCATACACCTCAATACTTTAATCTTATGGGAAACATAACACGTCCAAATAGAGATGTAATTTATCAATTCGTCATGTCATTTTGTCACGAGTAGTAGCTTTTTAATGTGATGTCAATATTTAGTACAAAAGTACGCAATTAAACTTAAACACTTTATTTCTTGTAAATTTACTATTATATCAAAATTCAGCGTCAGAAAAAATAATAAGCCTTGTAGCAATTATCAGAAAATAATGTTTTAAAAGTATACAAAATGTTTTCAATCCCTGCCGTCCCTACGGTGAGCACGTGAGCCCATGCACGTTTCGCTCTACATACCGAAGGGTCACACACGTGACGCCGAAACCGGAAACGCATTCACGCCCTACGCCATTTCTGGCTATGAGATAATACATTACGTACCTACAACTCTCTCTAGCATTGCATGCATAACATGCATATTGCATATAGATATATAGGCTGATAATTTATGCATTTTTATTATCATCTTAAAATAATTATAATCATAATTATCATTATAATTAAAGATTAACCATTACGTACCTACA
>DWNY01000203.1:0-18957 GCA_018250635.1 Telegonus apastus | reverse complement strand
AGTATTAATTTATTATGCAAAAATATTTCTTTTTAGAGAAATGACAAGTAATTTCGTTGATGTTAGGACGTAGGACGACGGGCGTATAGCCGACACCCTTGTGATACTTTCCATTACTTCATTCCAAGGAAATATCTATTTGAATAGAAATACTGTCAGGTGTTTATAATTATAATGAAATCTACCCATTAGAATTACAATAGAATATGAAGATTGATTATGGGTATGCAAATTAATGTCATACATGGTGTGTCAAAATATTAAGAGGTTTAGTTTACACGGACAGATTTTTATATACGTACAAAGCACAAATTAAAACGTATAGGACATAACATTGGCGATACGAAGTGTGTCTCGAGTACTCAAAAGAATTGATTAATATTAAACTAACATTTCATACCTAATCATGATGCACAATGACACTACTTTGATATTCTGCATTATGAAAATCGATGAAAATGATAATAGTTTGAAATTCAAGCAAGAAGCTTCCCAGTTAAAATCATTTAAGCTCATAACTCAATATATAGAAATGATGAAGACAAGCTAACGTATTTTAACATCACAATAAATGCAAAGCTTAACATAGATTTAGTATCTAAGATTAGAACGTTATTTTCTTTTTTAAATCCAGCATTACCGTTTTAGATTCATATTAAATTTATTTTATTTCTCATTTATTCTTAAGACTAGTGACCGATAGAATCAGAAAAAAATAATTTTAATGATTCATGCAGAAGATGCAATAGTACTCGAGACGAGAGAACAAACTGACAGAATTCGTTTCGTTGAACATGCAAAAATTAAATCACTTGACAGATTTTATCTAATGAAATCTTTAGAAAATTGGAAAGCTGTTTAACATAAGTCGTAATAACCGAGTAACGTAAGAAGTGATAATAATAAATAAAAAACAGACACTATTATACGACGGGACGAAACACTGACTATATAAGAATTACACAATTATTACAATAGTTTTTCTTCGTTACAAGTGTAGGTGCCATAATTGTATGTAGAAGCGACATAATTATAAATGTTCATGACCATAGCCCGATTTGACGTATATTTTTCGTTTTCAAAATTACACAAATCTGGTATTTAGACATTACCCTATTCCCAATATTACATTCTTTGATAATAGTCATTACATTTCAGTATATAATTTTTTTTTATATATTAATGTGATTCCCGTAAATTGCAAAGACTATATGTCGCATCTATTTTATTTTATTATCGGCAGACCAACACAAAAACGAGGAGTAAGCGGAGAAAATAAATCGAGGCGTGCGGGTCTACATAAGAGGCGTTCTAAGATTGAGGGGTCAGCGTCATTCTACGATATGATCACCTGATGGTAGGCCTTATCGTCGCAATCTGACGCGTCAATATCATAAGGGCAACGCGGCGAATCATCTTGAGACTCGACAATGTAATCTTTTTTCGATTCGACGTCGAACATCTTATCAAATATCCGTTGCGCCTCCATATCGGGACTGTATCGATCTGGGATCGCATCCTGAAGTTGCAAAATGTGTTACAGACGAATCACGCACTCGACGAACGTTTGTATGGAACCATAAACAATTTATTATTTAATCTTATTTTTCAATTTAACATTAACACAAGAATACCAATTAATGAGCGAAACTCAAATCACAGATTACAGTTCCATGATAAAATGAAATTGAAGTAAAATAACACTTACAAGTACTGTCCGGTCCATCTCAGTTCGTACGGTCTCTTCATATGAATAATCTTGAGGGACATTCCAAGGTTCTGGCTCTGGATCAGGTTCCGGCTCATCTGGACTGGAGTCTCGTTCCGGTTTAACTTCTTCCGACTCTCGGGCTGTCCACGGAGAACGCGGCGCATTCGTGTCTATCAAATCCGGCGGTGAGGTCGCCGGTGCTGGTGATGCAGCAGTGTCGGCTGGCTGAGCGTTCGTAGCGGCAGTTAAGTTGAAAGCTTGCAAATTGTGGAACGCCGCTGTCGGTAAACGGACGTGCCGGACACCCGGACGAGTTAGCATGGGTTTCAATCCCGCGGGACCGATAAGACGCTGCAAAAGAAGAGCATTCGTCGCTCCGCCCTCTCCACCTCCAACTGTTAGTATTTTGGGGCCGCGATTAGTTACAATGGCGATCTGTTGACCACTTTTAACCATCGATACAGGGAGGATATAATTAGCCGGCATGAGTACAGCCGTCGCCGGCTTACCGGGTGCTCCTCGAGTTACAGCTAACGTTGGCCCATCGGTCACTAGGACATTCCTTGGCGCTTGTGGTCTTGGTTGTGTTACAGGTGGATCTTGGTCAAATGTAAGTTTTTTGGCTACTTTTCGAGGACTACCCTGCGGAGAATGCGTTTCAAGGCAAGTTTCACTGCAATCTCCTTGGGACGTTCCACAACTGCTGTCTTCAGATCCCATTGTTCGACAATTATCATCTATAGGACTGGAATCACGGCCGCTTCGACGTGACCCACTTGAACTTTTCTTGCGTTTAGAACTACCCGAAGGCGGTGCTGCCTGTAAGTTTGTTCTTCTACGCGGCGCTGGTTTATCTTTATCTGGAGAATTCTCTACCTGCTCCTTATACTCTGCTAATATGTAAAGTATTCTTTGTGTAGTTTGTTCGTCTTCCATAGGCTTTTGGTTAGAAGGTTTTGGAGGAACAGGATTGATTTTAAATTGTGGATGATGTGACTTTGGTCGCGATTTTGATTTAGAGCTCACTTTAATCGACTTATGATGACTGTGTGTAGTATGAGAGTCGCTAGTTGTTTCCGATGTCACGGTGTGTGACACGTGCGCGGTAGGTACATGTGAAGACGAAGTCGGCGATTCTACAATACCCGATGAGTCTGGTGAGCGTGCAAATGAAGTCGTTGCTGGTGATGATACTACAGTTGACTTTCTGTTTATATACGCTACGTTTACGGGCTGGTTATTGCCAATAGCATAGAGCACTTGTTGTGTTGCCTCTTGTGGCGTAGAAGTTGATGCATTGTCGGTAGTATCCGTTGACGTAGACGGAGTGTGCGACCTTGAGAATTCACTGGTTGGGGCAGTGTTAGGTTGCACCGTACTTCTTTCCTTTACCTGTTCAAGCACCATGTCAAATTCTCGCAGTTGCTCAAGTGTAGATGAGCTCATTTGAGATTCAGGAGATCCCTGGGTTTCATTGCCAACCTTCATTTCTCGATTAGTTTGTGTTTGGGGAAGTCTAATTGGCTGCTGTCCAAGCGTCGGAGCCGCAGTAAGGACTAACTGCTGGTACACGGGTTGATTCGCACCGCCTATGACGTTACGTTGTATTTGGAAGAACGACGGCCGAACGACTCTGCCACCGGTGACCATTTGCGTATTTTTACTTAACATGGGTAACTTAATTCGCATTTGCGTTAACATTGGTGGAGGTTGTGAGTTTTGACCCGATTCATTGGAAACTCCGGCAGCATTATTACTTTCATCCGCTGACATTTCACCATTTGAACCAGCTGGGCTTTGTGGTACAATTTTTATAATAGATTGTTCTATTTCACTTCGACTTGCAAATTTTACATCAGACTTTTGTTTTTGAACAGAATCTTCTACGCGTTGCTCAGTATTGGGCACAGTTATTAAGTTTATAGTTTGACCACCGCCTAGATTGACCGGGATTTGACGTGTATATATTACGCCACCGTGCATAGTTTGGATATTCATAGGTGTTATAGCCTGCTTTATTTGCTGAACGAGGTTTTGTTGTGCTTGCGATGTTTGATTAGCCGTCTTTCGCAATAATAAAGGTGGACTGCCTATTTGACGAACGTTATCGGCTATTTGTAAAGAGTGTTCAGGTTGACAATCGTTACTTTCTATATTGGTTTCCACGGATAAGTGAGTGTCATTCTCAACGATTTCATTAGATTTTTGATTGTCTTCTTGAAATACGGGCTTACCAAATGCTTGATTAAACTTGGGGAGGCTTGTAGACTTTTCTATATTTATTTTACTAGAATTTTGTATAAATTTAGCATAATTTTCTTCATAAACCGAACGTGACTTAATTTCTGGAGGAATGATAGTTTCTTTCGGAGGAGGTTCTCTGTTTATAATATTTTGTTCTTGACATTCTGGTTTTGATGGTGCCGCCTGATTTGGTTCAATTGGATGTAACCTCAACACCATACTTCTTTGATGGGTGTTTAATTGAATTCCTTTAGCATCAGTAGATTTACAAACAAATTGCACCATCTTTTGGTCATTTGACCCCTGAACGTTTGCGAGATTCGTCAAAAGATTAACTCGCTTGAGTAACTGAGTCGTGTTGTTTACCTTTTGATTACCAGTATTAACAATGTGTAAAAGCTGACTGCCTCCCTGTGACAAGCCAGCGTCAACTAACGATAAATTATTATACGAGTTTGAATTGTGTACCGGTGAACCATTGGCCGTAGATGTTGTCTGTCCACTTTTGCTTTGCACTAAGTGCAAAACTGGAGTCGGATTAGAAGGATTAACCACCGACGGCTGAGTATTATCAGGCGATGAGAGCTGATTTAAAGAACTATTTTTACCATGAACAATATGTAAAATTTGGGAAGCAACTGAAGCCGGCGGATTGTTTTCAGTCTCGCCGGATTGATTCAAAGGCGGTGGTAAAATTTGAGCTAATGCTTGTTGAAGCGCCAAAGCAGTTATCGTAGATCTATGATAACTATTGTCGTCTGTATTTGAACATACACTACGAGGAAGTGTATTAGACAAGTCCATAGCTGAATCTGATATTGACTCCGACGTGGTTGTAATACCGGCGGCATTCATAGCATGAGCGAGTTGATCGGGTTTTTCGTGTTGGTTTTGTTGATGCTGTGGCTGGAGTTGATATGGCTCAGGTTGACTATTATCTGGATCGTGGCCTAATGGCTCAAACACTATTTTCACATCGGGCTCGGTCTTAATAGGTAATTTCAAATCATTTTCATCAAATGAATATTCACTATTGGGAGTTTGTTCTGTTTGAAATCCCATATAATCTCGATTATCATAGCAGCTTTGCTCATCCATGTTTTCTGGCACCTCATCTAATACTTCAATTTTGACCTCTGTTTCAATAGTTATATTATCATTACTAATCGGTGAGTTAGCTGAGAGCTGAGACCCTGATATAAGTGCTTGATGATGTTCATAGTCCGTCATCAAAGGTAACGATATGTCAGCTGTTGTTAATTCTGTATATTCAGTCTTAATATCAGATTGCATATCTTCATGTGAAGCATTGTCTACCGAACATTGTGCAGGACTAGCATCAGAAACTTGAGTGACACGAGGATCGCAGGTCACAGGGTTTTGTGCTGCGGCGCTTACAGGCAATTGCCCTACTTGAACTACCTGCACTACACTTTCTGTAAATGGAGGTTCAAAAAAGTTGGTACTGTCGAAATCACAAAGAAAATCTACCATACTGTCGTAAAAATTGTTTGGATTTGACTTAATTTTATCCATCTTAATATTATTGATCACAGTGTTTCTTAATTTTGCCGTAGTTTCTCTGAAAAATGCTTTAACTTTATTTCGAAGTCTGATGTATGAATAACATTTATCTAATTTTTGTAATTCATCATGTCTTGACGATAAATTTTTTTGTATATCACATTTATTGTTATCTACGGACTGTAAAAACGGCTGAGATTGTTTTACGTCCGACAGAGTCGCAGCCGAAAATTTTGTACTTTCTCCGCCATCTTTCAAATTTTTATTGACTCTGCCGGACCACTCACCAAAACCCATACTGAAATTTGTTTCATTAATTTCTTCGACCAAAGATTCTTCTTCCTCATAATTGGCTGAAATTTCTTCAGCTAACGTTTGGCTCGCCGGGTCTGGTATCATTTTCGGCAACTTGTCATCAAATAAGTTAGTGTCAGTGTCTGTTATTTTAATTGTAGGTACATGAGACTGTTTTATAGGCCAATCTTCTAACATCGTGTGCACATCCTCTATTTGTATCAAATGGTAGTCTTTTGAGTATGAAAATTTTATCGAGCTGCAATAATTAGAGAGTTTTCGAAATTCCTTACTATAAGCACATTCACACATAGCAGCCACAGTTATTTTAGGATAATCAATATTTTTCCCCTTCCGATACTTTTTCTGATTTATTTTACAGTCTAACCCCTCAATTTTTCGTTTTAAACATTTTCTTACTTTATCAGTGAGACTTATATCTTCTGGTAAATTATTTATTTTCAAACCTGTTTTAGAATATGTGGCTTTTGGTTTAGTAACGAAAAGATCTATATCTTCAACTAACTTAGTTTTTACTCCTGGCACTGAAGATTGATTATCGTTATGGTAAATATTTGGTTTTATTTTATCTTCAACATCTTCTTCATTGTCATTTATAATAGGGCTGAACATCTCAGTATTTATTATGGGAAACACATAACAAGTGCCGACAATTGGATCTTCTATAATAGAACCCTTTAATACAATATTAGAATCATTTTCGTACAAAAGCGTTATATTTTTAGTACCTGAAGACTCATTAAATTTAGTGTCTATTTTGTCATCTTTCTTATCGAAGTTTACCGTTCCAGTCACGAAATTACATTCTTGATTATCTAAAGTATTATCTTCATCATCCAATATTTTATGTTTTTCTTTACCATCAATTACTTTATGGACTCTGAATTCAAAATCCTTCTTGTTACCCTTGAAATTTTCAACATAATTTTCATTATGATTACCGAAGTTCCCTTTACAATTACTAAGCTGAATTTCACAGCTATCATCGCTACTCTCTTCGCAATTTATAATTTCAGTTATAAAATTATGTTCACTGGGACCGCCAGATTTATTTTCCAAAAGTTTCGATTTTATGGAGTCATAATTTGTTTCATGACTTTCTTCATCCAGATCAGCAACGATTTCATCAAGATATTCTTCGCCATTGTTAAGTCTTAAAACTGTAATTTCTACGTCAATACTTTTATTATTGATACAATCATTAGATGATGCAGCACAATCTTCATTCTTATCAGAACTATATTTTTCAACAACGTTTCTTTGACAGTAGACTGAATAATTATTTTGAATGTCCTGAAAATCTTGTTTTTCTGTTCCATGGTAAATTATATTCTCTTCAGCGACCAAATTTGTAATGATATTGTTGGGAATTTTTGCACAAATTGGAGTTGAAATTATATCATCGTCAATTATCAAATTGTTAGATTGCATATTCTTATTTGTATTACTATCGATTTCCCGTTTTGATATTTCTGTACCATGGACTGTTTCATGTTCTTCGACCCAAATCGCACTGATTTCGTTCGAATCTTCTTCACAATTTTTGATATTTTTATTTTCAATACTTTTGGACTGCACAGAACGGGAATTTTCGTGCTCAGTCATGTTCACAATGTCTCCCACGGATTCTGTTTCTTTTATCACAATTTTATCATCAAATAGAGGTTTGTCATTAACAGAATCCTGCTTATTTGTATAGCGTGATTTAGGAATTGAGCATTCAGATACAATTTTTTCAGATTCTACAATAGGTTTTACGTCCATAGTTATACTTTCATTAATATCTTCTGCATCATTACGCTCAATATTACTGTATTGTCGATCATTTAATGTTTCACGAAAAGGCTCGGTACTAGAAGTTTCTTTATCTGATTCCAAAATAGGTTCTGTTTGTCGTTCTATAAAGTCTGTTTCAAATTGCAATTCCAAATGAGCACTTGGACTTGGAGTTATAGGTAAACATCTTTTATCACTTTCAACCAGATTGTCATTGATTTGTATCCAATTTAAGTCATTTGGTTCCATGTCTTTACAACTTAATTTCTCTCGGTTGGTGGTCCTTATTATTGTGTTCTCCAACTCCATCGCAGCATCATCGAAATTGGCAATATTATAAAGCTTTTCAGAGTTCATATCTAAAGCAGCGTCTTCATCCTTTGTATTTATTGACCCGGTACTATTATTATCTTTATCTGATGCGAAAACAGTTCGTTGCTCTGAACCGTCTGGTTCAGATGTTGAGCCCAAATTGGCACTAATTACACGGAAACATTTATCATTTTTCACTAAATTATCAGTAATTTGTGACCCATTGAAGTTATCTGTTCCTACATCTTTACAAAATAAGTTATCTTGGTGGGCGTTCTTTATAACAGTGTTATCCAGCTCCACCACGGCGTTATCTGAATACGCAACAATTGTTCTATGCTGTTCAGAGTTTTTATTTGAAGCACTTTGGTCATCTTGCGTGTTTGTAGAATGTTCTACACAGCTGACATTGAGTGAAGATAGACAAATCTGGCCTTCTGTACTCTTAATATCGGTTTTCTTTGAATTAATTTTATTTGGCACTTTAATCTGATGTGAATTTAATATTTCACTGCATTCTATTTCATCCTCTTGATTTACATCAAGCTGAGCTGTTATAATTTTATATAAACGATTATCTCCTTTCACTACTATTTTTTTATCATGCTCAGAAATAAAATCTTGGCAATATGTTTCTATTGTTGTTGAATCATTATTGATACCGATAGACGGACTGATAATGTCTTGTTCAAGTAGTGTTTCAGAAAGTGTTTGGGTCTCGATATTTTCACAAACTGAAAATTTTGTAATCTCATTTTCTGTAACATTAAAATCAAATGGATTGTCATGTTGCGCCTTTTTCTTATCAATTTTCAAGTCAATAGTTTCGTTTTTATCTACAGTACAATGTTCTTCTTCATTTAAATGAACTTGCTCCAAAACATTCTTTCCACCAATATTCTGTGCACCTTCAATTTGCATCTCGTGTAATTCTCTTGGATCAGAAACTATTTGTTTTAGTGGAGCTTCTAACTGATAATTTTGATTTGAATTTTGTTCATCTAAAATCATTTTCTTATTATTATCATAACTCTTTATATTAAAAATTGAGGAATGTACAACCGTTTTCTGATGTAATTCTTTAGCATCATGTGCTTCATTAGAGCATTGATACTTATCGTTCAATTTTAAAATTTTATTGTTATTTGTCGTAAATTCTGTTGTACTTGATTTCCTCTTTAAATTATTTATCAAGGAATAATTAGTTATGTTTGAATGTTTCCTTTTGTTACACTTTTCATCTTTTAAATCAATTTTATTTTGTAAGTAACACAGAGTTAAATTAATAAGAGTAGGCACTAGATGAACACCTTGTACTTCTGGAACTTCCACTGTCTTTTCTTCAGCCGGATATTCGGTAATACTCTTGTCTAGGTCACTGTCATAGTCCGTTGAAACGTCATCAGAAAAAGTACAATTGCCGCATTTTAGCCTCGTCAAGTAATAAATTTCTAATTTCGTCATATACCAATCCGAGTGACAAAAACGTTTACAATCCTCTCTATAAGATTTACAATTGCCCAAGATTATTTTATTCGTATTGCAAACTTGTAATTTCATCGATTTCACAGGTTGACTGTCGAGACTAAAATCGTTTAGAATTGAATGTGAAGAACTTCGTTTTAAAGCACTGTGAGAGATATCACTTTCCGCAGCAATTGTACTCGTAGCTTCATTTAATTTTAGATCTGTCGCAGCATCGAAATTTTCACTTACCATTTTAGGCATAAATCCTGTTTTCATTTTAGACTTCGTTTGTATTAATCTGTCACATCGTTCTAAAGATACAAAGCATTGTTTACTAATCTGTAACAGCTGATATTTCTTTACTAAATCATCACACTTTTTGATTTTAAGTCGACATTTTTTAGTGGAAGGTTCTTCGTATTTTAATACTGATACATGTTTACACTTCGTTCCATTGTTGTTAAGGACAGTATTATTTTGAGGTTCGTTATCTAAATTCACACTTTCGCTATTACATAGCGCTTTTGATGTAAAATCCTCGCTGATATTATCCATCAACTCATTGTCAGAATTATTGACAGAAAAAGATGTTTGTGTCGTTTCAACTTTATCCTTCACATCGACACACAAATCTTTCAGTATTTCTTTTAATTCTTTAATATTTTTTTTCATATTTTTCGACACATTTAAGAGTTGTGCATTCTCTTTATGTATTGTTTTGCTATTGTTTAAGGAATCATTTGAGGAATCATCAATTTCTATAACCTGTTCATTAATTACTATAACTTGATCATTATGTTGCATAGCTTGTTCATTAATTTCTATAACTTGATCATTAATTTTTAAATCTTGTTCATTATTGTCTACAGGTAGTGGACATAATTCATGCGAGTCGTTGTCTTTAATTATTACCTGTTCGCATGTGTTGGCTGTATCACTTTCCATCATGTGACTCTTATTTCCCTTCGAAGTTTCTTCCAAAGGAGAGTTACTTAGTGGTATATCAAATCTGTGTAATTTTACAATACATTTTTGTGAAAGCTTAGTTTGGTGTTCATTAAATATGTCCTCTGTTAATGTTCTTATTTTATATTTTCCGAACTCAGTTTTAAAAGCTTGCGGTGTAGGTTTAATATCTTCTTCATCGTCACTAATCAAATTAATAGTTTCAAGGCATTTCGTCTCTGGGTATACTAACTGTGTTCTTATATTATTATCAGCTTTAGAACCAATTTGTTGAATGTTTAAGATACATCTTGCGTCATTAGGTAGATTGTTCATTAATACTGACCTTATTGACGGGTCTTTAAATAGTGAATCTATATCGACATGTAGCTTCCCTGAGACGGTAGCTTTGAAACAATTACCGTTTGCTAATTTAATACTCATACATCTTTTTAGTGGATCGTCATCCGCCTTCCTTGGCATCTCTATAATCTTAATTTTGTCTTTGTAGTAATCATTCAATACATCTTTATCTAACGTCTCATATGGTAAGTGCTTTTCTTGTTTGTTTGGTAGTTTAGATACATTGTTGTCACTATCACATATAGTTATTATATCATTACATGACTTCTCTATAGGCTCCGACGATTCACTTCCCTGTGATTTCTTATTTATCTTCTGAATTTCATTATTTTGACGAACACTTGGGCATGCATCGTTTAAAACAATAACGTCATTGACCTCCTGAGGTTCAGGCCAACTGACATCTTTTGCGATAGGGTTTTCATTTAGTTTGTCCAGATTTTGAGAAAGGATTATATTAGAAACGATGTTAACACGAGGTCTTATGACATTGACATGACTCGTTTTAATATTACTTGAATTTAAATTTTCTGATTTATTTGGGAATGTTTGTATCTCATTTGAAATTCGCTTTTTAGAATTTACGTTGTCATGACAGGCCTTTGTTCCATTTATATGTTGGTTTTTATTTAAAATTGTACGTTGATTACTACCACAAACATTGTTATTTTTGATTTGAAGATCACATGCTTTTCCTGATAACACTTTGCCATGTCCGATGTCTTTTTTACTGTCTTCAGATTTTTTACTGTTATCAGAAGTTTTTAATTTATCAATGAAAAGGGAACTATTTTTCGGTATTATTGATCCTAAAATTTGTTCTTCTATATCAAAATTAAGTTTTGAGTCAGGTATACTGTTTCCGACTATATTCGGGTGTTCTTTCACTTGTGAAAGAACCTCTTTTCCTCTTGCACATTTTTTAGTTTTTGTATTACGTTTTTTCTTTTTCATCGAGCGTTTTGTTACTTTGCTTAACTTTTGTTGTTTCCTTTTATCTTTACTTTTCTTTACATTTAATCTAACCTTAGTTTCATCTCGTTTTTTGTAAAGTGTTTCAATTTTATATAGTAAGTCAGACTTACCTTTTAGCTTATTAAAGGAACGTAGTTTAATACGATTACTTTCTTTCGAATCGGTTATGTCGTTATCTTTTAAATCATCGCTTATATCATTCTCATTCGATCCATCAGGAAGTAATGTTTGCAAATCATCATTTTCTTTTTGGTCATCGCTTTTGTTGATAATATTCCTCGTAATGTCTTCTGATAGATTATGCGCATTGGAACTTGATTTAAAACCTAATGCAATTACTTCTGACGTGGTGGTGATGACATTTGTGGTGTTATCTTTTAAACGCATGTTTTTCTCCTTTGAATTGGTAACGTGCACTGATTGAATATTAGAATCGATTTCTTTCTGGTCGAATGTCAACAAATTATTGCTTTTAGTGCCAATATCCATTGTAACATCTTTTGACCGTTCTCTTGTATTCGTTGAGTTAATACTCGAAGCTTGCGATTTAAGATTTGTAGGTACTACTTTAGCGTCTTGTTCAGTCTGTTTTGCTTTACTTTCTGGCACAATTTTTATAACATTTATTGGAGCATAAGTCAGCGGAATTGGTTTGGTGTGACTGAAAACATGAATCTGTCTATTCATTAGGGCTGTTCTTTTCTTTTTTATCCATTCTTCTCGAGTTTTTATAAAATCTTTTTTTGTTTCATCTTCGTTTGTAATTTTCAATCCAGATTTTTTTGGATTTAATACTTCGGATGAGTTTAAAGTATGTTTCTCTTGTACCTCAGACAACACCCTCCTGTCAGAGTTTTTATTTGAAGAAATCACATTTACTTTCACACCAGACTTAGGATTATGGTCAACGGCGGTTACAATTGTAGGTTCTTCATATACCGAATGTGTATACTTTTCTTGTACCTCAGACAACGCATTCCTTTTGGTGTTTTTATTTATAGAATTCACGTTTATTTTTACATCAGTCTTAGGATTATGGTCAACAGCAGTTGTTATAGTAGGCTCTTCATATACCGAATTTGAATGCATGTTCCTGGATGAATTATTAATTTTACCGGGACCTACGGCACTGTTATGATGGCTGCATTCTACAGATCTAAACGTTTTTTCAATAGTCTGATTATCAGTGAGGCCCGGAGTCACTTCTGTAGCTTGTTTAGGTACATCATACGCGCTATTGTCACAAGTGTCAGTAACTGGCAAAGTAGGATTCTGAGTAACTGGGACAGTTATAGTGCTACCAATTATAACTGGATTAATAATAGGAGCAGCAAATTGAGTGCCGTATAGAGATATATTAGGCACACTACTGACAGCAACGTATGCGCTTGAATTTAAACTACAAATAGTAGGGTTCATAGTTTCTTGAATTTGATGAACTTCCATCGAAGGCAGTTGCTCATAAATGATCTCTGGGCGAATGAGAACCACGTTTTGTACAGCAGGTTGGGTAATTGTAGTATAAACATTTCCAGTATTTTGATCTACTGTCGTTGACGGAAGAAAGCTGTTGTTGTTGGTAATATTTTGATTGCAATTCACATTACTTTGTTGTGCAAAGTTTGGCATACGGACATTATTCGACGTTCTCGAAGAATCCGCTGTCGCAATATGAGCTTTTGCTTGATTTACTTGATCATTTCCTGACGTGATAACATTTGCACCATGGTGAGATATTTTAGACTTCGTCTGCTGCATTCTCGCTTGATTTTTCCTATTATCCGGTGTGAACATAGTTTTACGAATTGGTTTATTTTTTATGATATTCGTATTTTCCAAATTTGTTTGGACCGATGACGGGAGGGATCCGGCTACATGTTGTTTATTATTTATAACATTCGTGTACTCAAGACACGTTGGAACAGGCGCTGCGGTTTTCGTGTCCGTTTGCAACAAACGATTGGTTTGTTTATTTGACCTGCACTGGTTTTGTGAAGCACTGAGACCATGTGAAGAATCGAATAGACGAGCTTCGACTTGTGTTTGTTTTCTCATGTCACTTTTTTCTTTATTTGTTTTTGGCACCATATTAGGCGAGGAAAAGTTTTCTTCGTCAGAAGATAATTCGCCAATCTCTTGTCGTAAGTCATCATCCATCAGTTCCTCTAGAAGATCATAATCTGAGGATTGTATATTAGGTAGTGATGCTTGTTCTAGAACACTACTTAATTCCTTATTCAATGCGTCTATGCACAATTTCGCATCTGTAACCTTGTGTTTTCTTATGATTAGAGTTTGATTCGTCTTTTTTGCAGAACTTTGATTGTTTAGAGGAATGGGTTTGTTTATCACAGATGAGGTACTATCAAGTGTAGTCGAGTGATTGTTTCTTAAATGTGTGGCGCTACTAACCACCGACGATGAGCTTTTATCCATAACTGAAGTGCTCCTTGATTTATGTTGGTCAAAATGTAAGTTATGTTTTGCAGCAGTCTCAATATGCTCATGATTTTCTTGCTTTCGGATTATAGGCTTAGCAACATTGTTGTTGGAATTGAGATTTCGGCTTGAATCAAAATTTCGAAGCCTTTGTTCTCGTAAACTGTTGCTAGATGATTGATCATTCTTGAGTGCCATATCAAGCGCATTTTGACCCCGACTTGGAGTTTTATGAGCTAACAGAGCGTTTAACACGCCTTCCCAGTCTTGTGGTTCAGAGTCATTTTTAGGATTTTGTGACAAGTCTTTGGTATTTCCTGCAATGCTTTTATGCCGGACATTACCATTCGTAGATTTTTCCGTTGTCAGAACGATATTTGGGGTTCTTTGCTGAAGGGCGGCAACATTTTGTATCGGAACTTGTAGATCTTGATTAGATCGGTCATATATTTGACAGCCCTGTAAATTATTATGAATATTCTCAACACTTAGCTGGCCATTGCTTTGTATAGTTATAGGAGACGACGTACTACCGCCATAACTTTTAGGAGCATGTGTAGTACCTTTATTAATTACTACTTCTGACCTCATTTGTGGCCTTGATATATTTAATTTACTTTGCTGCCGTAATAAAAGTCGAAGTTGGTCTTGATCACTCTCTGTTAGCATTGTAGTTCTTGGTATCGTCGTATTAGTCGGTTGTATCGGCATCGCGTTTGGTCGTATAAGTTTGTCATCAGTTTGTTCTGTTTTCTTTATAACACTTTGATTGGAGTTCAACATTCTTATGAGATGCGGATTATTATTTGGTGAATATACCTTCTTTTGTGCCGTTTTTTCTACTTTTCTTATTGTTGTGTTTTCGAAGCGAGTCAACAGTGGGTCGTTGTTATAGTTCACTTGACCTTTGTCGCCCACAAATTGTGCATGTGAAGTCTTTTGCAATTTGTTTTGCGTTATTTGATCGTAGTTTTGTTTGGCAATATTGTCGCCTTGTTTATTTTTATGCATGTAATTAAGTCGAGCAAAAGTATTAGGTGCATTTTCTACTCTCTTGGGTGGTTTCACCTGTTTGGCACAATAATTTATTGGGGCGGAAGAGGACGGACCACAATCAATCTGAGGTCCACTTAGTCTTATGTCATCTTTACTCACGCCTGCATTTATTGACCTATGCAATTCCTTCAAAAAATCGTGTAAATTACTTTGTTCTGCATTTGTTACATTTTGCCAAGGAGAAGTTTGCTTCATGTTAGATTGCTGAGCTAGTTTTGATGTTATGTTGCAATTAGAAACTTTCACAGCCTCACCCTGATGAGGCGCTGTAATAATCTTATTCTCAACTTTAATTAAATGTGAATTGGCAGGTCTACTTAATTTATTCAATTTTGGATTTGATATTTCGTTGTTCAACCGCGTTTCTGATTGCTTAGTCGGATTTTTTATTGGCAATGGCTCTAATCCTACGTTGCTACTTTTATTCAAGAAATTATCAACTCCACTCTTTAACATGTTTAATTGATCACTCTGTTCTTTATTTATATATATTTTTGGAATGCTTGGAACTGAAATGGCCTTGGGACACCCAGATTGAATCGATCGTATTCCGCTTTCTATGCTGTTGGGCAACTCATATTTGTTTGATACTTTCTTGTACGTAATAGTGTTTAGACGATAACGTTGTGGTTGTACAACAGAATATGCCGCGCTCGTTAGATCAGATGCACTCTTTTGCTTCCTAAATTCTATAAGCTGTTTAATACTTTGCTTTACTTTATTATGGGGTATATTTAGACTACTCCTAGATGGGGAACGCGAAATGTCATACATATTTCGCATCGATATCGGGGTGGCTGATAACGGTCTTGTTTGTTCAACACTGTTTGCATTATTTTTACTATGTTTGGCTGTGAAATTATAGGAAGCGTTTCCAGTATTTTTATTTAAATCTTCGCTATTTGTAATGGTAGCTTTATCGTTGTTTAATTCAAACGAGTTAGCTTTTTCAACAGCCCTGGGTGCATACTTCTCAGGCGATTTAATTTCATCCATGGAGAAAACACCGTCGAATAGTACATCAGGATCATTGCCGTCTGTATGAATAGATGCTATTGATGACTTCCCTTGGCTATCATAATCGCTGTCGGTTATGAATATTTGATTATTGAAATCAGACTCCATGTCTCTTCTCATTATTTGCTCTTGCATATTCAGAGCCGCGGGTTGCCTAATAACCTTTTTGCCAATAAGACGTGATAAAGCACTCGAAGTTGGCATTTTCTTTTGCGTTTCCTTCTTTTCCTTTCTCTCCCTCTTCTTTCTTTCTTTCTTAGGTTTAGTCTGTGGTTTCTCAGGGTCTATTGTGAGTGGATCACAGTCTTCAGTTACTTTTGGTTTTTCTCTATCTTTCCTCACTGCCCCTTTGCTGGAACTCCGCTCCCTCGGTTGTTTCTCCTTCTTCTTTCTTTCCTTACTACCATCTTTCCTGCGCTCTTTTGATCTTTCTTTACTGCCTCCGCTATATGATCGATGCTTTGGTTTAGGTACAGTATGACTAAGCGGATCAATTTCCTCATGTTCTGAACTATCCGACAGTCGTCTTACTTTCTTCTTTCGTCTGGGTATAGGAATTAAAGTTTCATCATCGGTGGAATAACAGCTTTCAGTTCTTTCCAGATCACTCGCAGCATCTTCCCATATCTCTTCCGGATCTTGTACCTCCACGAGATGTTCATAGCCTGTTTAGAAATCGTTTCTACATTTTTAACTGAACTATTTTGTGAGTTTGATTAATTATTTTTGGTATTTTCGTATTTTTTATTTTGTTTTCAAATTGTACTCACCTTTTTCAATACCGTAGTAGATGTCGCCTTCATCGTCTTCCTCTTCGGGTAAGTGCATGAAAGAGTCCGGATTAAGGTTGAGGTATTTCAGTTCTGTGGTGAGCGCTTTGGTGCCACCGTGAGTCCGTTCCATGTAAGACCGGCAATTTTCAAGCAGAACGTCTCTGAAAGTGTATTATAACGAATTATGTTAAATATTTATGAACTTGCTCCAAGCATCGACGGAAATTTATCGTCTTTAGGCTTAAATAAGCGTTGCTTTTTATTAACTAAGTTAATTTCAAAGCTTCTACCTTGCTTTTTGTAAAGTTATTGTGCGGCATGTATGAAATTTGTGTTCACATAATGTTGTGTTATGATAATACTTAAATTTATTGAAGTGATAAAATATTCGAAATACTATTTTCCGGTTGTTATTTATTCAATTTAATTATTATAGGAATACACACGATGTATTTATTGACTACTAGTGGACCCGCCACAATGGTCGAAATTCAACCTTAATTAAAAAGAATGAAAACTAAAATTATACATCCAAATAAAAAAAAATGTATTCATTTTTTGTCTGTGCATTAGAAAATTATAGGGAACATGAGGTTTAATTGAAACAGCTACATTAAAAAAATAACGCATTTTTGACATAGACATCTTACATAGTTGAGCATATGTGTCGTACATTGTCAGTAATGTAAACAATGAATGTTTTATTATGTTTAATTGAATACATTCATAACAGTTATTGTAATATAAATATTATCTTCCTCACCATCTCCTTCAAGACTTTAATACTTCTTTATGCACGCAGTATACGAACAATGTTACCGCAAATCCTCGCTTTACGTATCAATATAGAGATTAATCACTAGAACTTTACTAAAACGTTGTGAAGCTGGGCTTCAATATCTTACTTGTCCATATCCCAAGAAAGCGTCTTGACTCTGGGTCCGGAGAGTAGCACAATGAGATCTTGACACAGCTCCGGGCTGAGGCCGAGGGTCTCGCCCTCGTTGAGGGCGGCGGTGGACAGCACGTTGGAATGTTGCTGTGTCTTCTTCAAGTTTAACGTCTCCGATGTCTTCACGAAATTGGTTTGAGAACGACTGTCGGTGGCCCAACTGCCGTACTCGGAGTTTGTTTCCGTTGCCGGTTCTTGAACGTCCTGAAAATGCACAATATATAAATGATTAGTTTAGGTTATAAAGGATGGAATACCTATTCCAGATGTGGATCACCTACCCTTGTGCTACTTCAATCTCTTAATATAATAATAAAGAGAATCCTGTGTATCGGGTGTGATTGCAATGTAGGCGCCGTACGGATCTGTTCGTACATCGCGGGCGACAGATTTAGCGAAAACGCTGTGAAAGAACATTCGTAAGCCAGACGAGCGCCGACGCCCAGTAGGGAACTTAGCACCTCGTCCATGAACGGTAGTAACTACTTAACATGAGATGGATTGTATGCTAAACTACCTACTTGAAACAAATCTGTATATATAATTAGAATGTAAGTAACGCTCGATGTCTGTGTGTTTAAAATCACTTGCCGCCAAAACGATGGAAATGCAGATATACTCATAGTACGAATCATAACTTAACACTGAGGCTTTATTTCATCAAAATCGATCCACTCTATCAAAAGTTATTACAATTTAAAATCAGAAGTAACTTTTCTTGCGTCGAATTACGTACGCGAATAGTTCTACCTTAGAGGACTAGATGGCGTTATTGCAAAAACATCACTGACTCGCAAACTTCTAAATACAAATGGCAGAACGTTCGCCTAAAATTTTGTTTGTTTATTTATGCTGACCGTGCACTACAGACGCATAACCGTCTCCAACCTGATTTAACAGTACTGTAGTAGATGTTACGATTATAATTTCTCCACTTTCGCTAGTACTTTCAACACTATTATGAATTGCTTACATACATCAACCGTTGTAAGGCATCCTAATTAATTACGACGTACTAAATGAGTGTGCACTTTAATACTTGATTTTGACACGTTAAATTAGCTTCAGCCGTGTGTATGTTTGTATGT
>DWNY01000202.1:0-18959 GCA_018250635.1 Telegonus apastus | reverse complement strand
GTTATAAATTAATTTTACATAAACTACCTACATATATTTAAATATTATGAAACAATACTTACATATGTTCAATGTACGCAAGAATAAAATATGGGTAATGCCGGTATACTTATGGCTAATCAGGCATATTTCTTTTTTGTAATATTCTATAATTATTATTGCCCTTCTTATAAAAAACTTTAAAAATCGTGAATAACTATTGTAACTTATTTTATTACCTAAAGTTTTAGTTTTAACTGTAATTATGAAATGATTATGATAAAAGTTATCATTTTGGTACCGTAAGGGAGTGATGTCTTTAAATCCGATATAAAGCAACGTACGAATTGTAGAGCTGACAGCGCTTACCTCTGGGGTAGGGGATGCCGACGTGGCATATGATCGATAGTGTAACACGGCCTATCTACATTTTCTTGGTTCAATGTTACAAAATAAGATTTTTTTAAATTTCTAAGGTAATTCAAATAGTATTCGTACAACGGCACTAGCTAATACGAAAGTACAGTGTTACATTGTTAATTTTTATTACTGGCACAATTGAAAAAATGAGTATGATTTCAAATTCAGGGCTATTCAACTATTAACGATATAAAAAACTTGTTATTTTTATATGTTTCAATGGACTAATCTTATTATTTAATATGATTTCATAATAAAATATTATGGCCTCATAGATTTCAACGGGGACTGTAGAAAAAGATAATTTTACAAGGTGCGACTGGGTATATTTTTCTCTTGCTAAATAAAACATGCATGTACAGTTTTGTATACCTCCAAGAAAACCCTGCATGTGGGCGGAGCCGGGTGCGACATCTTATTGCATGTATGAAATGCACCTCGATTTGTGTGATGCGAATAAATAAACGGTGCATATTAATATAATCTAATGCAGACATATTATTATGGAGGCTTGCATAATTTCTAAGCAGATTAAATTATTGATATGTTGGGATATTTGATATATGTCAGATATTGATAGCATTAAGCTATTCATAGCGATAATAGTGAAGTTCGATGACGTTCGATGTCTAGTCTAAGCTCCTAACATAAAGTGAGCTTAACTGTTGTTAAATTAATAGATTTTCGCTCTGATTCAATTACGATGCCACGGTTAAACCCTGCTATAGGTATGACGACATTGATGGGGAACAAAGAGCGCTGTCAGTCTAACATGTTGCTCGTTATGATGTGCTTATTGTACACTTTACGTTAAATAATAGCTCTATCTAAAATTAATCTATTAAAACTGGATGGTGATTAAATCTATTTGACATTCGTGTTAAACGTTACTATATCAGAGCATAGAATTGAACTCTTTTGTTTATACATATCGATCACTGCGCCGAATAACTTACTGGATGTGTAAGGGATGAAGAATAACGCATAATCTAATAATTGCGCCAGAAAACTGACACCGCGTGGATAACAGACAAGTATTCGTCGCGACTAACGAAATCTATCGAGAGGGGTATATATATTCCCGTTTTCGTCTGCATTCCGTATATTACAAATCAATTGCTGTCTTATACAATATGGATATAACAATAATGGGTTCCAGACTTTGAAGTGCATCAAAGCTGTTTTTCACTAGCCACAATACGTAAACGACGCAGTTCATTAATATAATATTGGATTACTGAGAAAAGGAACCATTATAGCTGGTTATGTTTATTATATATAAATATATGTATATTGTTACAAATGTTTATCGCACAGATAAATTATAATGGGATCCGCTTTCGGTTTTGTTTCAATGTTTGCTACAAAACCAGTCATTAAACACGTGTAATTAAATTCTTAAAGCGACCGCCTAAGATACCTTTACTCTCGCGTATCTCCACGTTTGTATGCAAGTATAATTTATGATACAGTCGTGAATAAATGCGACGATGTTGCGGTCTCTCCGCAAGTAATTCTGAACATGTTCTCTTTTAAACTCATACATTTTTATATGGCACTCCAGTTCTCAGCAAAGTGATTGTAAAATATTCCACGTGAATACGAGAATGAAATAGATATTTCATTGAATGTATTGTGTGGGAACATGAAGACATGATGATAGAGGTGAATTTATTTTATGACGTATAAAAAGCTTTGGTAAGTACATACAAAATTTTATCTGTCGAATTAAACGAACATATTGCCTTTATTACAATACGGAATGAGATCATATATGAATTTATGTTTATTTCGTTTGATTTAAGTAATTGACTGAAAATATTTAGAACTGCCAACAGAATACACTTCTCGCAAATGATCACTTTATCCAATCGTTTGAAAATTAGCTGAAATAACAATACCAATGAAGTATTGGATACAATTTTTTGTAATATCTGCGTATTAACACTCAGGTAGTTATAAATCTCCATAAGTCCCAGCGACCACTCAAGTTTATTAGCAGTTAGACAAAGCAAAAGTATTTTTGTATGCGCTTTCCCTTGTCCTTTTTCCCTTTCTGTAAACCTGTTCATAAATTATGCATACTTACCTATATTGGTTCAGTCCAATTGGCACACACGAATAGGGTCAGGAATTTCAAGCTTAACTTAATATTGTTTCGAATATTGCTAAGAAATCCATTCCTTGCATCGTCTAGACTAGACATGTTCAAATGACATAAGACATTTGCCAAGAGACGTCTGGCAAGGGTCCATGGGCGTCAGACACACCAACAAGCGTCAGCCTGCTGGGACGTGTGTGCCGGTGGATATTGCCTGTGGCTGGTTTAGATAAGTTTATTACTTCCATAAACAATTTAGTTGCAATACTTCACGTGCTGAGCGAGAATATGATAACATTCATTACAGCCGTGGTGTCCTGTAAACGATCTTTTTCATTTAATTATTTTAATTCTTGTGTAACTTGGAAATTGGTGTCTTTAAAAATCTGTAACTTTAACGGCTTGAATTATTATCACGGTGTTTTTCTAAACCGTGTTAAGTTTGCTTGATGACCTACTGCCTTAAGTTTTTGCAAGGAAGCACCTGACCAGCAGCGGGTCTGTTATGGTTATGGGACTGCCATTAAATTATGTGATTGGAGCAGATTGTAAAGTTACAGTAAAGATGGCAATGGGGAGGGATGAGACTTATAAATCAAAAAGCTTCTGTACGCATTGGAAACTGAAATATTCCACACGGTGCTGTATGCTGTTTCGAAAATTATTAAAATCGACATATGTTTTATAAAGTTCTAAATTTTGTTAGAAGTTTTTTTTAATACTGAAGTAGCCCACTAACCTAATGGTTAGTAACCAACCTAATGGTTAGTGGGCGCCAATGGACATTTTTATCAACTCCAGATAAGACCAACAGTCTTATCCGAGGTTGGCCAGAAATATGTTGCTACTCCTGAAGACTACGTTGAAACGACTCGGATAATTATGTCTCCCTTACCACACCCTTCAGACCAGAACACAGTAGCACATTACACTGCTATTAATAGACAAAAATAGGTGTGGCGGTGGTGCCGCCGTAGTCGAACCACAAAGGGATCTACCACCATTATTTACAGCTTGTGTTCATCAATTACCATTACACGAAGACTTCACTTTATACTATGCTAACTTGACGCAGACTTTATTTATAATGTAATTTACTACTTGAAACTTTATTATTTTTTTAGCAACCGTCGGGCATTGGCCTTATATTGTGCGAGATTATCGGCAATAAGGCGGACAAGTTTTTGTGATTATCGTTTCCTTGGTATTATAATCATAAATAGCATTTAATTTGTTTATAAACTGCACCACCTGGGATATAACATATAAAACAATGTATTTCGGTTTGTACGCGAGAAATACGAATATGAATTGATCCTTTTTGTATACTCTATCGACACATTGAAGAACGCTTTGTACTGAGGTTTCATACAAATAGGCAAAGAGCGGCTTAAGGGGGGCGCTGTTCTGCCTCCCCCCCTTACTAAATAAGGGAAAAAATAATACAATAGTTGCGTAACTCAACTGTGCACTAACCTATAGTAGTTTTCCTCATAAGCAGCCTCGTAACTCCTATCAGCGTTTTTTACTATACCTTATATTTTCGGATATGACCATCCACGCATACCATCCTGTTATAAAAACAAAAGATGTTCAGTCCGAAATATAAAAACATAGTGACGTTCATTATTATTATGTTTATATGAATGCCGAAATAGAAAACATAATTTGTTAATTAAAATCTTTATCGTCATCACATTTATTTTATTATTTTTATTATGAGTGTCTTTCCTGGGTATTTAAAGAGGGTTAAATAACCATGACAAATAAAAATAAGAAAAATGTGACTCAAAGGTATTCAAAATTAACTTCCTTTAAAGTTTATTTGAAAACTTGTGTGAATATTCAGGTCACATCCTAAAACGCCTGCTCTCATTATAATTTAATAGCATACACAAGCGATAACAATGATTGGATTCAGGGGAGCAGAAACCATAAAATTGAAATCAATTTTGCTGTAATGGTTATAGGCAGTACGTACATAAAATAAAACACGTACTGCTGGTCAAAGAGTTCCTTTATCTTTATTGCACTGAGGATTTTTATTGTTTTTCATTCTAAGTCTGTATTTATTTTCTGCACCTTTTACGCTCAAAAATAGCTCCAAATAGATCGAGAGAACCTATAATATAATTTATGGGATAGAAATAATTTCATCGTATGCACATAGAAACGGGTGAACCAATAGGGCCACCGGTAATAACCTTAATATCAAATATTTTCTTCAAAATGTTAGCTGAAACATTCTTTTTAGTGAAATCAATTTAAAATTTCTTCAGGAACTCTAATTTATTTAATAAGGTAAATAATGTATGAATTCGTTTTTTAAGTTTTATTCCCCCTTTGAATTATTTCCCCCTATCCTGTTATATTTCCTACATTGATATATTTTGTCGCATAAGCGTGCTGGGGTTTTGCGTCGAATAAATCGTTTCTCTTTGCCATATTACCCATACATTACTCTACCCATAATAATAAATAAAATACGGGTATGATTTTATCCAAGTTACTTTCGGATAGTCCCCAGGAATGTGTCATAAGTGCCAATTTTCTTTTTATGACAGTGTTAGATTTCAATACACCGAACATATTTATCGCCGACCTTACCATGTGATCGCAATTTGGGATTTGTAAAAATGTTATTTCCTCCCAGAGTATTCTAACTCTTCCTGCCTTTAATATAGAAGTTAAAACGGGTCGGATAAAACAGAGATTTCCGTGCTTATTTTTGCAACTGTACCTCATATAGGATATTGGCCTCTATACGTACAGGTTTAAGGTGGCATATGTTTTGTCACTGTATAATATATTCAGTTCACAAAATGAATTGCGAGTGTTAGTAACTCGGAGTGAGCCTGCGAACATATTCGCCGGGATCTGTTGCGTCGTTCCTCTCCCTTATTGGTTACGCAGTTCAGCGAATTCCAATTCAACCCGTAATTGACTTACGGTTTCATTTCGTTTGTCTGTGGTTATTTGGATTTCTTGGGAGTTGTTTCCAGTTGTTTTATATGTCGTACGCGATTTATAATCGGACTATTAGTCTTATTACACTTGATCTTGGATATGATTTGTGTCAGTATGTTACATATAAATAACAAGAGGAAATTAGTATATTAAATACTAACGTGCTAACGAGAACTCTTTAGCACGGGCAAACAATTTATTTAATCGATTAAGAAAATTCATTTTTACCGTCTTCATAATGTAGTAAAACAATGTTCAGACATAATCGGTTTATTCAGCATTATCATCCAATTATACATTAATATGTCTTTATGCACTAGTCTTGACTTTTCAATGTCTATCTGATGACAATTCACAATTCAAAGCAATAGTCTCTATTCCAAAAAGTAATAATAGCAGATGTATTTAATAGGTGACGTAAATGCTCAAACCTGTGAATTATATAAGCTGTACATGAATCGCCGTGATATGATGGTAACAATAATTACTTATATTTCATTATGTTTAATATTAATTTTACAGTTTACTTATACAAACTTTTAGTAGATATATGCTTTATTATATGAGCAGCGAAATTCAGTTTAACATTGACTTGAAATGTTGGACCAGTTTCTTTTTCAGAGTAAAGGTAAATCATTGACGTGAGATATTTTAAATTATAAAAGTAATTTCTATGAAAGCTTCTAGCTAGCTGCGTAGAATCATTTGTTTCGATGTAAATACTTAAATTATTTACAGAAATGCTATATAATGAAGATAATGAAATAAAAAATCATTTGTAAGTTACAACCTTGCTAAATCTATCGTAAGTTCATTTCGAACCATAAAGCATGTATAACTTTTTGACTTTTTTAACAGTTGTTACCTCTGATGTTACTGTTAGTTTGTTCTACAGATAAGTAAATAAACACATATTATTAGCATGAAACAAAAAAATGGAAAGCGGTTGTGATTCAACATTTAAACTACACGAAGGGTTCCATCTTTTAAACGTAAAATAAATTTAATTAAATTGGCCCGCTAAACTTCTGGACTGGCTAACGACGCAAGAAAGTTTCTCACTGGAATGAGACTTCAGCAATCATTACAGGTGTAATTAAAGTAATTTATGAACAACCAGAGCGAACGGGTTTTCGGGTTTCTGTTCCACCTTACTTCAGCGGTAGGAAGGGTCCGGGAATAGTACCTCGGGGAAATTGTCTAAAAGCAGAATCTACTAGTTAATTTACAGATGTCCTTCTTAACAAACGCGTTGTATTCTAAAATTTATTAATCTGAAATCATTTTCATTTCGTGGAGTAAATTTTTTTTAACCCTAAACACATGTGTATTTGTTTACAAAACAACTTACAAGTAGGTATTTGTGGATCGTAAACATAGTAATAATATTTTTCTGATGAATAAATTACCTACTTCTGTGAGTGCAATCCAATTAAAATACTTATATAAACCGTTTGTATGATAGGTACCTACGTACAATGAATTGACAAATCCGACAAAAGTATTTCCATATAATTTGACGATCTTTGAAAAGGTAGTACTTACACTGTTATTTCCATAAACTTAGTGACTTGAGCAAATTGATGCAGAAGCAATATTGTGTAAGTTGGAGTTACTTTTATTATCTTCAGTAAGCGCTTTCCGCCGCACGCCATTTATTTATCGACACGTTGAAAAATAGGATTTTCTATGTTGCGACGTCTTTTAGTGGTTCATCTTATTTATAAAAATCCGATCCATATATTATAAGACGTATAAATATGTACATAGTTTTCATAAGTTCAAAAATGTTTGGACCCGTATAGCTTTTTTTAATGTTAGATGTTAGTAACTCATTAACTACTTGGTAGGTACATATTTTCTCTATGTATTTTTGTATAAAAAATGTATTCGTAATGTTTGTCTAACAATTTTAGAAGATTTAGATTTAAAGATTAATTTAAAAGATTTAGGCATTTAGGATTTAAAGATTGCGTTGATATAATAATAATAAATGTTCAATGTGCGTCTATGCACCGTAAGTTATATGTTTATAAGTTTATAAGTTATATGTTTGTAAGTTATAGTTATATGTTTGCAAATAAGGAGATTGAAATGTTTTTTATTCCGTATTGAGTTTATTAAGTATTTTTTAGAATTTTTGACTGTATGTTAAAAATCGCGTCAAATCAAAACTAGTGAATTCTTTAACTTTTGAAGGATTGAAAATACTAAGGTCTTGACTAACTTTATGTACTGTATCAAAAGTTATTACGATTTAGAATTATATCATGATGTTACAATTTATTAAACGGGAGTGAAACCACGAGGCATAGCTAATTGTGCATATTTTCAGACTACTCACGCACGATTGATATTTTAATTGGACAAGTAAGACATTGAAAGATAAAAATTCAGTATCAAGCTAAGCTTCGTCTCGCAGAAGGTTCGTCGGTGGCGAGCAATTAGCGTTTTGAGGGCAAACGCCTCGGGCTCCATGGTCGTGGATACTGAGAACTGCTGCCACTCAAAGGGTATCTTTGAGTGTTAGCGTCCTTCAGCTCTCTTTTGTGTAAGACACGTAAAACGTCGCTTTTTTAATTTAAACATTCTGTAAGGTGTCACTTTTGTTCAGTTGTGTGTCTTTGGTTACAATCTTATAAGTAAACCAATTCGCACTTGGCCAGCGCGGTAGACTATGGCCTAAAAGCCCTCTCACTCTGACCCGTGCCCAGCGGGGGGACAATAATGGATTGCTTAAAGTTACTTTTTAAGTCGGCAATGGAATACATCTCAGTTGCAGACATTTATTTTTGCTACAGATGAATGCTTTGTGCTTTATAATCGACGATTTGAAATCACCTTAAAGCCTTACAACCTTTAAGGTTGTATGTAAGGCCTACACAAGGCGTACACACGAATTGAAAAATATTTTCTTTACGTTGTAGACACTCTTATCATATTTATGTACAATATTGAATGGCTCTTTTATTATATGTATATATAGTAAACTGATATAACAAGTGGGTTCTAAGTGAGCCATTAAATAAATTATGATATTCATTTACATTGCTTGATGGATTTGCATAATATGTTTACAGTTCAAACATCGTGCATGCAATGATGCGAGATGCGTGTAGCTTTTACGAATATATGATTATCAGTTTGTTCTAAGGTTTTGCAATACGCTATTATTCTGATGTTGACTTCCAATCCTTGGCATAGTTGTCACATGTATTGCTCATATGTTAATCCATTATGCATGTAGGTATTTGTTATTTAAAGATATATAGCGTACACATATACCCAGTACTTATCAAAACCTTAAAGATACAATATTGATCGGTTTTATAATAGATCTGCGAATAAAGAGTTACAATTGAAAGCAATACAAATTCCGCGTTTAAACAGTGTTGATGTAATTCATGACAAAGGTAAATGATGATATAACTTATGCACGTATTTCATTATGAAACTAATCTAAAATAATTATTCGCTTACTCGTTTATAGTTCGACCGCTTTGTATGCATCAAAACATTATCTAGTAATGTTATTCGTTACGATGGGCCTACTATGTTATTACTGACTTAACTATTATATAACGACTGAACTATTATATATGAGATTTAATAAATAATAATGCAGTATTACTGGATAAAGATATGCTTAAATTGTACAGTACGAAGCTACATGAGAAAATGTTGTAACGGATTTCTGTTGACATTTGACGAAGTTATGTTTAGTAAAAGTAAGCAAAGGAGACAAATAGAAATGGTAGCTTAATGATTGATAGTCGGCCTCTAATCGGACAGTCTGGGGTTCGAATACTTCGAATCCCTGACATGCACCTCTGATTTCTTAAAAGCATATAAGTAATTTTATTACTACTTTCTGTAACGGTAAAGGGAAACATCGCGATTAATCACATCCGAGAATACAAATTCTCAAATGTGTATGAATTCTATCAATTGGCATTTGGCTAGCGTGGTGGAGGATGGTCTTAATGCCTCGCTCGAACATGAAACCTGTACTGAGCGGTAGCACCGTATATATCTACGTCAGTAGGATAATATATCTATGGGTATGACAATATTGGGTTAGCAACGAAGTAAACGTTTCATATCAAAATATTTCAAGACTGCTTAAAATTCATTTAAAAGCCGTCAACTTCACTGTCACTTCACCTGTTCTCCTTTCATAATTTACCTGTCATAACATAATAACGGAATAATTTACCTCAGTCTGTAGGCTAGAACCTAAATTACTAAGTAACATCTGGACATTTTTGCGAAGCGGCAGACGAATGAGCAATTTGCCGTCTCATCGCCGGCGTAATGTCGCAAATGGAGGCCACCTCTTGCGACATGCCTCGCGCTTAAGCCACGCGCAAAATCTTCTCTCAAATTACTAGGTTTAATAGGAAGGTAACGTTGAGCCATTATAATTTTATTGTAAGGTTTATGTTTCCTACGTACGTGTATACCCAACTGTTTACACGGTGCTAGCTTCGCAAGCGATATGGTAATCGCTTGTGAAGAAAAGGTATAATATGTGTTGGACATATTCGTGTTCATTATAAGATTAAATATAAGATTTTGTAATACCGAATTAATTTTACAATCTCTTGTGATTCGGATGGGAGTAGCTTAGTGAGTATTATTTAGGCCTCGCTGAATTATGGCGAAAACCTGGGACCAACAGTGGGACATAAAAAGGGTTGAAGTCATACACGTAAGTGCTGGCGGTGTAACCTTATTTACTAAGAATATCCTTTTACAAAAAAATAAGTGCATAAATTCTTGCAGACAGCACAGACACCTGAACCCAGAACTAAGATCTTTCATTTACTGAAGCACTACTACTTACTGCAGTATAAAATGAGTATGCAATCCATCTCATCGTATGTGGTCCGTGACCGCTCTTGGGTGACGGCAGTGACACCATGCCATAAATGGTAACCAACTTCACATAGAACCCTGCATCTATCTGAAGCCGTTCACAGGTGCGTTGCTACTCATGAGGCTCATGTCCGGTTCATATGTAATTTACCCGATAACCATACCCTACACATATTTTCATCGAAACGCAAGTAGTGCATCACGATAAAAGTTGGTGTCGGTAATAATCGTTTTATAGTACATAAATGGTAATGTATTTCGTACTGAAAACTTAAAATCTTCTGTGTGTCAGATCGTATGTGGTTAGTAGTATAAGAAGCCACGACATCTCAGAAACAATTTTCAACTAAAAATCTTTCAGTATCTTGACGCTATTTAGCAAGATGGCAAACAAACGGGCAATTTGCCGTCTCATCTCCAGCGTAATGGCGGACACCTCTTGCAACACGGCTCGTGCCTCTAAAACCACACGCAAAATCTTCACCGAGATTGCACGAAGGTTTCATCACTAAAGACGAAATTATATAGGCTTTACACTGTCTCGTAGTTACGGGGTCGCTTTTAATGTAAAATTTTGCTACCACTCATATTTACTTGACATATTTTTACGGTCCCAAAATAGAATTAATATACGCCCACAGTAATCGGCTATGGCTGTTAAGGAGAGATCAATCTATACAAATAAGTAAAATTGAAGTGTCTGTTTGTAATGTCAATTTTTTTTACATTTTTTTTTACAATTCTTTTGTCACATTTTTTTACTAAATGTATATGAAAGTATACACGATACCTATGTCAAAAATACAATTATAAATTCTTTTGTATTTATTTCTGTCGGTCTGTCTGTCTGTTTGTTTGGCTGAAGTCTTCTAAATGGCTGGACCGATTTTGACGGGACTTTCACTGGAAAATAGCTAAAGGCCTAAGGCGTAACTTGGACTATTTTAATTTTTGAAAAAAGCCTTAGCGCGCACTCCACACACTTGCGGCCGCTATCGCGGGCATTAATGTTAGTTGCGGGCAGATATCAATGTTAGCCTTTTTAATTCTTTAACGCGGGTGAAACCGCGGGGATCAGCTAGAAAAAAAAAACTATTGTGTGTATAAAATGAGTAAAATCGTTTCACATGTCTCAGTTTCAAAATATAATAACAATAGGGGAAGAAAAATCACATACAAAAAGAGAACAGATGCTAATACCTTCATTAGGTACTTGGAGCCGTATTTTCTTGCACTATTATAATATAGAGCCTCAGTAGCCAGCAAACTGAAAACGAATCGGTGTCTTGAGACCACCGGCTCCGCCTCGCATATTTATGGACCCACCAATTTGTATACCTTGAAGGCCTTTATAGCACCCCGAAGTGTGTCAGTTGGTATTTTTGGGTTGGAAAATCGCTTTTAGAACGTTAATCTTTATATTTGTCGTTATGCTCTATCCCTATTGTAAGCAAGAAAAGTAAATATTTTCTTCATTCAATCTTAAGGATTATCTATTTATAAGATCAGATATTCAGGATGCGCGTATCGGAAAATTTATTATTGGGTTATCCATCCATCTTCAGTCCAAACCCTACGTTACTTACCTTTGAGGGTTTAGATATTTGAGATTCACATAGGACACATGTTTATACACATATATATGTTTTATAAATAAAACAAGAAAAGAAAACCTGTTCAGTAACTTCTTCTAGTTACCTTTGAGTTGACAATAACAAAATCCTCATTTTTCATAATGATTATGTTTGAGTACCTGCTTGATCATCGGTCAAATTCTTTAGATATCAAACTTGTTTTGCGTTGATCCTGGAATCCTTTACGTATTAAAATATTATACCGACTGATCTGCTGATAACTTAAAATTGCATTACTGACCACTTACCAATTTTTCAATCTTTAAAACCTATCAAAACATTACCATACAAGTTCGCGTACCTTCCGAACCGAATTGGTTCCATACTGCGTGCCGTGTGTGGAAAATTTAATTATCGTTCTAAGCAATGGACATCATTGTTATTCGAGTAACGTTTGTCTGGCGATCGGTGACGTCAGCACGATGAAACGGCGGCCTCCGTTATTTGTCTAGACAACTCAGGTATAGGCAAAAACCTGAGTGCTAAATTGCAATACTATTATGGAACAAAACCAGATTCAACTACCAGGATGTTAGACCGATATGTTGTACACGAGCAATTAAATGTATCAAGAAGTTTAACATGTAGGTACCTACTGGAGGTTTAATAAGAAAACGTAACAAAAAATAACAATTGTTGCGCTGTTGTCGTGACCGTGAACTCTGGTTATACTTAGATTAACTGGAGACGAAAACGATCGGTTATAACGTTTAACTTGGGATAGTAGGTGCGTTTCCGCACATTTGTAAATAATTAAAAAAAAAAATTAACGTACCTACTCGTAGATACTTATAATTCTTGCCATATTAAAACACAAAAATAAATAAATTCGCATTCGCAATTATAAAAAATGTAACATCACATATGAACAGGTATTATGTATTCAACATTTTTTAACTGAAATGTATTACACGGGAACCGTACATTTTTTCGAAAAAAAATTGCCTATGCAAAACATACAATCCTTATCTGACTCCTTAACTACACTATACAAAAAACATCTCCAAAAACTTTCAGCTTTATAACATTAGTAAGTGAGATATTGGTAGGTACCTTGATTAGCGTGTGAAAACGACACCACAACAAACAAATTATGAATATTTATAGTTATAAAAGGCGAAACGTGTATTATTAAATGAAGCGCGCGTTAATATTGCTTAGTTTATACAATTCACACAGTGAAGATGAACAGAAAATTTTAACCTTAGATTAAAACAATTGTCCAAACAAAAACAAATATACGAGCTCTGTTTACGAGTCACCTTCATTATGTCGGAATAAGTTATGGTTCTTTTTAACTTTATTAATGTTCTTACAAAGCAAAGTTTCGCAATCAAAGTAACGTTAATGACTCCAAAAATATCTTGAGAAAGTCTATTGCGGTTCTTATTATCATGTAGTTAAGGAAGACGAAGTATTAGTTATAAATTAGCGACGTCCCGTTTGAAACAGGAGTGAAAACCTGGCGGAAGCTATTAATTATATTAACAGCCAACGCTGAAGTACGCATTCATTGAGATTTCTAGTCTTTCACATCAAATGCCGCTTCGACTTACAAATATATTACGTGTGAGAAGTACGGACGTCGTCTCTATTGAATAATCATGTGCATGTTTCAGAATGCAATGCATTTAAACTTTTCCCACCGGATTATTGTTGTTATATTAAATCGAGTAATTTGTTTTTTTTTTGTTTCAGGTATTATGATGGCCATAAGTATATCCGAACTTTCGAAGGTAAAAGTTGATTATAGGCTTCGTTCTATCGTTTTTTCTCTAAATATTTTTGGCTAATGATATTTTAAATCGTAACAATACTAATTATTAAAACGTCTGTTGGACCAAAGCACTACGGGAACAAATATAATAGAAAAATATAAAAACAATAATCTTCAAAGATTTTATATAGTCCATGTCACTGCTAAATATTAAACAGATTTAGTAAAAAGGGCAAAAGTCTTAACAATACTCTTCAAATATTTTTATTATTTTTCAGCCCTTTCAATGCATATCCACCTTACAATCTGTAATTTTTGTGTAACTTCGGACATTTTTTTCCCTTCAATGCCTTTAAAGTAAGTTCAACAATAATAATCTCGCGCATAATTTATCATTGAAAAAACAAGACATTTTATAGGAATAAGATGCAAAGCGAAGAAAACACACATAACTCTCGGTTAATAAAGCAAATGGATATTATATACTGTTTGAAGGGTGCCATGGAATCGCCGGCGACATGCAGATGTCACCATTTGTTATTCAGATTCGTACAGACGCCGTCTCAAACGCACCCTGACATCCCAATGAATATGTAAAAACGATTATGGAAAACTTTTGAATAATGGTCATGGAGTATTTGGATGATTATTATTTTTTAAGCATATTTTTCGTAATCTTGGAATATTGTAGAGGCTGCAAAAATAAATTATCTAAATAGGTAAAATAATCTTCGAATTTATTTTCAACTCGTGATTATTACATAAGCTTAAAAACAATTCTAACGTTTGTTAACAAATTACATTTGTAATAAACAAACTTTTGCTTCCAATGAAACGAATGTTCATATCTCCAGGAACTCTTCACTGTGTATGGTCCAACACTATTTGGCTTTTTTTATGGCTCAGAGCGATTTAACTACTTCTTTATAAAGCGTAGCCTCATGTAGCCACAATATGATAGGTACTCATAATAGAACCTACGTAGCTAATTAGTGTACTCTACTTGAAATAGGGTTGTTTCATTTTATTACCTCAATCTAACCTAGAGCAAAGGCAAATATGCAAACCAAGTCAGCCATTCCTTTTTAATTTCGGCCGAAGTCAGAAACGGTGAAAAACTTGACAAACCTACTAAAATGTTAAACTGGGAAGAGTTGAGGTAATTTATTTCGTCTCGAGTCAAAATATACCTACTGAAGTTTTCTCCTACGTTACTTTTTCTCATTACCTACATTAAGCAAGCCTTGAGTGATTAAAGTTTGCATGCTCATTTTTCGATAAAATATAATTGTTAAGACGGGACAAATTCGATTGAAACACAATTTAAATTACATTACATCCATATAATATTGTATTTAAATAACCAATTTCAACTGACATAACTGAACATTTTTAAAAGAATACAACGTGAAATCGTTAGTTGAATACATATATTAATAATTCGAAACGGAAATGAGTACACAATTTTCATTTCCAGTGTTTAAATATTAACACTTAAATTTGTTACATTTTCATTCAGTTATAATATGATGGGGAAATGAAAAAAGACTAGAACAGTACCGAAAGTGTCGTTAATTAAACTGATGCACTACGAATGTGTAATGTGATTGCATAAATTATATTGCATTTAGTCGTGCATGTGTCACGGCAATTACGAGACGAGCTTTCATTGGCCGTGCCGTTAGCCCGGAGATGAGTAATCGCGTATGGACATTCGACGTTTGGATTTCGAATTTAGTACATTTGAAAAATTAACGTTCGAAATGGAAGAGTATGTTTTTGTGGAATGTGAAAAGTATCAACTTTCTGGGCCTTGTAAAGTATCAAATTTATATTACGTACGAACGGGTACATAAATAAATGGAGAATGTTTTATGTTTTTTTTTATCAATTATGACTTTAGCTCGGAGTTTGGATTTCGAATGTAGTATATTTACGAAAATCTAAATTTGGAAAAATTTCTTTTCTATGTAGAAAAGACACTTGTACGGGTACTCAGATTGGGAATTTAATGAATTGGCAATTACATTTCTAGCAGCTGGTGCTCTATAAAATAAAATTCATAACACTCCTTATGACCTCATTCCACGTCCGACATGACATATTTTACAATAAGTTAAGGTGTTTCTAAGCTACAGGCGGGAACTAAAAAATACACTCCACATCTTCATACTCGTTCGTATACATGTAGTGAAAAGTAAAACCGAAAAATATTGCTCTTCTTCTCGGGCCGTCGGGTAAAATAGGTTAAGATTTATTCACGCAATGAATACAAAAAGTGACCTCATAGGAGCTATGCGTAAATCCGGTGAGGTCGATCCTTTTATTTTTTTATCGTATTTTTTTAGGGAAATCAGGATTTTTTTTTTCAACGAATGAATAAACCTAAATTAAGTAAACAGCCGTATCTACCTCTCCAGTAGTTTAGGTTTTTTTTAGGTAAAGAGATTTTTCATTTGGACTAATGAAATAGCCAATTGAATTCGACGTGCTTTAAATCGAACGAAACGATTTCCGTTCTCAATATTATTTCACATTCTCATTTATTATTAGATATTGAAATATTATTTTACAAAATTCGAACCGTTATCGGTTTTCATTTAAATACGTTTACTGTTTAAATGAATTTTCCAAATGGATCCCATTTAATTCAGAGTATCTTTCATATGGCTTTTTAGCTTACTAGAATCAGACAAGTGATAGTGATAGAGACAAGTGAGGATGATTTCAGGAAAACTCTTAACAATTCGTTATGTATATACCCAATATGACTGTAACATAATAAGTACCTAATTATTTTTTAAATTCAACCGAAACATAAGTAATTATGTAGTATTAAAATAACAGTCAGCAGTTTTTTAATGAGTCACCCAAAAATTTTGGGTCATATCACATATCATAAATGTGTCTGTAAAACATCTGAAAGTAACATGTGGATCAGAACAGTGAACGTGCTAATAGAAACGAAAATGACACGTACATTTATAATAAGCATTTGCATAAAGTTTTATTACCGTTCTACTGGGATTTCTAAATATATTTCTGGTATAACTTTCAGTATGTACGTTGTACATCATAATATATTTAGGAGGTAATGGTCTTCCGTGTTCCAAATGACTATGATAACTCTTGGTATTTTACCGATTATTTTTGACACAAATTTTCATTCTGATTTAAGTTATTTTTTACAATATAGAAGTAGCAAACGAAGTAGCATGCAGGCTACTTGATGGTAAGTGACATTTCTTATCAACTCCAGATAGATTTTACCTGAGGTTGGGTGGATCAAGATGGAACGCATTGAATAAGTAAGTATCCTCTATCAAACCCTTCAAACCTGAACACAGCAGTGCTTAACACTGCTTGAAATCGGTGTGACGTTGGTACTGCCGGAGTCGAATCAAATCTTCAAAATTATCCGTCCGCTCATAGTAGAGTGTGTAGGACTGGTCTGAGTGACTATTAGTGGGGAGGATAGATAGTTATAGCAGTAGACCAGGTCATAAGTCTGATAGAAGTGACTGAACTGACAACATAAATATATACATATGAAACTGAAAAATATCCGATCTAAAACTCAAACCACCTGGTATTTATTTACCTACGTATGTGACACTAAATTTTATACAATATGGAACTAAAATTACTATGCGATTGGCAATTAAACTTTATTTTTGACATATATATGTAGTTATGTTCCCTTGAACAGAAATATCTCAAAAAGTAATCTATTCAATAGTAGAAGATTTCTGTTATCTCGCCGTTAATTTTGCTAATCTTCCTAATAATATAAAGCTGAAAGTGTGTGAGGAAGGAGGACTGGATGTATGGATAGATTAATGGATGTTTGTTACTATATGATATCAGAAGGGCTAAACGGATCTGGATAAAATTTAGACTTTTTATCTCGGAAAATTTACTGTTTCCGTGGGATAGTGATCACTCGTCCTTGAAAAAAATATATTTCCTTGAAATTGTTGAATGTAGAAAGTTTCAATTATATATAAGTATGTCATATTACATTTTTATAATTACGAGTGAAGCCGTCGGCAGGTTGAGTAGAGCATAAAACTAAACGAGAACAAACTGTTCAAACTATTGACCCGTTGGTTTTCGGGGTCGTGTAAACTTTATTCCCAAGTACTATCAAGTCTTTTGTATCTGGTGCTTCCCTTTGAAGTAAATCCGGGTTTGTTTTCTTTTTACAAATTTGAGTACAATTTATTTTTAATTAAGGCAGCCGATCTTTTCCTGTTGTCGCGCTTATCTGTGGGGCTCTTTTTATTTGTTCCCCTCTCACTTCGATGGATGACCGAACAATTGACAGGATCTTGACCTATTTTCCTTTTAATCTCATATTACTAAGCACATTTTAATTGGAAATTGATGCTGTTTATAGGGCGTTGTTTTATTCGTGAACTTTTAACAATATTATTGGTATCGTAAAGCAATTTTGTATAAAGTAAGCAACTGAAGAATGTATTTAGACATCAGGATTAATTTATACGAGTTAATATCCTTTAAGCGATAATTTGGATTTCGTGACGTCGACGACTCCTCTATAGCACCACTCTCTGAAGGATGAAGTTTCACCCCGATCATTTGGACTTTTAGCGACTCTCCAAGGTCCGAGTTGCGAGTTCCTTTTTTGCTAAGCGCGTAAAGTTGAGGAACAAACTTCTTTTTAGGTATTCCCGAAGAGCTGTCATGTGACTTTTTATACAGAGGCAATTTAACTCTCGATTAATGCAATGAAAGAATTAATCCTTTGACGGAGAAAATGGGATCTTTGCACTTTGTTTCTTTCTTATGTTTAATTTTATAAGAATATGCGTGACATCTGAACTCTGATGGCTTCTGCATCTGCAGCGACAATGGTATGGATTAAACGAACTAATTAATTAGGTAGGTATATGGTACAAATTGATTTTCAAACAAATTTTTATTTCTGTTCAGTAATCAATTATATTATTATTTCGACGATATAAATACACATTAGAAAAGTTTAAACAAATACTGTAGATACAAAATTAAAGTTAATCATCTTTATGATTTTCATTACAATAACTTTAAATAAAACCAGTAGAAATAATAGGGTTCTCGTAGCACGTATGATTCCATGAGTCTATTCTATTTCTTACAATAGCCATTTTGGCTAGGTAACTAATAGATCTTTTTTTATTTTTATATCTATACAAATAAATAAAATTGAAGTGTCTGTTTGTAATGTCAAAATAACAACTTTTTACTACATGCATATGAA
>DWNY01000201.1:0-18966 GCA_018250635.1 Telegonus apastus | reverse complement strand
AACGCAAGCCGCGACGCTACGCACTTCAATTCAAATAATTAAACATAATTAATGAGTAAATGTATTAAATTAATTATTAATTTGTACATAAAGGAGATCATTGAACGCATACCATACTATATTTACTGGGTCGCAGTATCTTGAAATATAATTTTACGAAATTTTATAATAAAAAATTCTAAGTAATTCTAACCGTCAAAGACTTTGTACGTTCATTCCTCGATACGTTATTACTTGTCGATAAATAGCAACTCGTTCGAAGCATCCCCCATATTTGAAAGTAAAATGAGAGCTTATTTTATTTTCGCGTAGAAAGGGTGGTTGCGAGGTGCGAGGTAAGGGTAAGATTGCCTGAGGTAAGGTAACAACATCCCCTTTGCCCCGATAATGTAGTGTAAGGCTGTATATTGTTTATTTACGGCACAAGGGTAGTTTAAAATGTACGATGTCGAACAATGTAGTTTTGTATTAAGGAAGCGTATTGAAGCTGTATTTATAACCAACTGAGTGCATCTTGGTGAAATTCGTGCGAATTTTATGTTTTTTTTTAATGAAGTAGCAAGGGAGCTTGCAAAGAGACGGTCAGTGGCCACTGCCTTTCATAGACTTATGTAATAAACTCAGAATAAAATCTGAGTCTAACCTGAGGTTGGCGACAGACGCGTTGCTATATCTGGACTAAGTTGGATCGCCTCGGATAAGTAAGTCTCCCTTAAACCACACTTTAAAACCGAAAACGGCAGCTCTCGACACTGCTTTTATTAGGCAGAAATAGGTAAACTAAACAGACTCCCTACCTTATTACACTTTATAGATCGAGTATGATATGATAGATTAAGAGATATGTACGTGATAATTGGAAGACCTATATCTAATTGGCTAAGGACAGGTGTTCGTGGCTAGAAGTACCTATTATACATCACGTGTTGCACACTCGCTTTCTATTTTAACCGTATAATAAAGAGAAGAAACCTGTCGAAAACATTAAGCATAAAAATAATTAAATGACGTCACAGGAGTCATACACTTAATGTACCTACACATAAGCGTTAGATGCGTGGCGAATACTTAAGCCTACAGGGACGCCTTAGTAATGTTTATGAAGGATCTTAAGGTACCCTCAGTAAATCTTATGTTCCCACTCTTACGAGCCCCAGATGTGGTAAAAATCTTACAAATATACAGACGTTGTTGTGCTCATTCTATCTACTAAAATGTTGAGTCATAAGAAATATTGCTTTTAGAATAACAGAACCGCTTATATATTTTAATTATACAATCTACTATTAACGTGAATAGAAGCTTTTATTTAACTTGACAAGATCGTATGTAACATATTCTTTTCAAGTCTTGCGAACTATCTTCAATATTTGATATCCGATTAAGTTAAGAGCATCATCCGCTAAGAGCAACGAAGACTCTACATACGTCAATTTATCTTGTGCTATTAAAACCATACCGATAGAAAATTTGGTTTACTGTGTTTTCAACGCCATACCGATAGCATACGCCATTCGCTTCTGCAACATTAAAGGAAATCTGTCAACACACATTTCACGGGAACATGCACGATGCACGTATTATAGGCCGTTAGTTGAGTCTTAATCTCGTGCCACTCAAACTATACCGATAGCAAAAATTGATTCACTGCCATCTCAATGCCACACTGTATCATCATCCGCCATCTGTTTTCGTTACATAAAGAAAAATATACCAATAGACACTTCTAAGAAACATGTTAGTTTGAGAGGCCGTTAGTTGAGTCTTGATTTTGTACCATTAAAACCATACCAATAGCAAAAATTGGCCCACTGTCATCTCAACGCCATGCCGATAGCATGCGCCATTCGTTTCCGGAACATAAAAGCGAATCTGTCAACAGACATTTCATGGTAACATTCACGTAGTAGGCCGTTAGTTGAGTCGTTGTGACGTCATTGTTATTCTCGTAGTTAAACTTTTACGAGTTCTCTTCCGCCAATTCCGTTTAACTGCTTGACTAGGTTTATTTGTTAACGCTATACTTACGTCTAAATCTGTGTAGTGATCCCAAAGGCACAGTTTTATAAACTCTTTTACGGGTCGGTTGGATTTTAATTTAATTTCTTCATTTTTTTGAATAAATGGTATGTGAAGTCTACTTCACACTTGGCTAAAGCGTTGGATTTTGGTTAAGCCCTTCTATGAAAGGTTATCTGTGTCCTTCAGTGGAACACATGGGTTGACTCGAAGTAAATATATCATCAAGTCTAAGAAGTGATCGAAATGCCGGTGTGTTTATGAAATTTCGCTCCCAAATTTTATTTTCCAGAAGTTTATGCAATTCGATTAAATTCAGTATTCCTATTCTACTTAGCAGAAGTTAATTATCTATGAATACCTTAGCTATTAATATGTAATATTTTACCTATCTTTACTATTGACAGTAAAAAGTGGGAAATAAAACAGTTTTCAGAAGTTGAATTCCCAAGTGTGCGACTATCCTTAAGACAGTCTATGACGTCATTGTTTTTCCCCCGATTCTACGTTTACAACTACGTATTTTTATTCGTCGATTTCGTTTAATGTCTTCATCCGGATTAGTCAGCGGTTATCCGTTCACGGTTCATCTGCCATCGTAAACTTGCTGAACTTAAATAGCTTGGTTATGTAGTATCCTGGGTTCGATAGTCGGTTAGGTATGCCTGACGTTCGTTAGATCCCTTTATCTAAATGACTATTCAATGTTTTGTAAGTTCTGGATCTGGGAGTTGTCTTTGTGTGTGTTTATGGTAACTAAAATATTATTATGTAGTAAATGTTTAAAAAACGTTTATTGTCAGAAGTGGGTAATGTTTTTCGAGCGTATGTATGTATGTATGTCCATTTCTTTTTTTACGGATTTTATCATATGGGGTGTCCTTAGAATCGTCTCAGTGAGAGTGACATAAGCTATATAATTTTTAAAAAGGGTCACGAAAGACAAAATATTTTTGTATCATAACAATATAGGTATCAAATGACTGTTGGTATCAAAGTCATTTTAAGTAGTTGGGTCTTTCGTTTTTAAGATAATTCTCTAGTTTCATTCTTTGGCTTAAATACATAAGAACTGTTCATATCAAGTAAGAAAATCACGTGATTCTTTGCGATGTGATTGTAAAAACCAAAGTTTCTCCAGACTTGTTAGCATACAATTCAGCTATAACCGGCTTTTGCATACAAAAGAGTAATAACACTTCGTAACTGTTGGTTTTACTACTATTTTCTTTTCTTATTTTTATTTCTAGTGTGTATCGAATTGCGTTTGTAGTATTATATTGTTATATAATAGGCTATGCCTGCGACTTCTTTTGCGTTATGGACACCATGTCACACAGTAATGTCACATAATTGTGACGCTACTATGTGACACGTCATTTTACATCTCTACTAACGAAGACTCATATATGGTATATATTTCAATGGCTTGTAAAAGTTATCAGTGTCTATTTCTTCTTAACACGTCGCACATTTTTTTTTTTTTCGGCTCTCCTTATCATAACTTTATTTTATCATATCACACACTTATCATAATAAATATTATACTATTTTGTAAATTTACTAGATTTTAAGTACAGAAAAAAATACCATTCAAATCAACGTTCGCGTCGTACTTCAACAAACAGACAATCAAAAGCTTTATAGTACAGAGAGATTTAGATTTGACAGTGAAAAATTGTTAGTTTGACCCAAAAATAGATTCCATCTTCATGCTTTACCGTTATCAATGATTAAGACGTTACTCAGCTTGGTCTAAAGGTCACTATTTTTATTTTTTACGGTGTCATCTTCATAGATGCCTCGTCACTGGATTTTATACAAAAATCCTAAAGAGCTAGCATATTTTCGTAAGACGTCAGCCAAAAGTAAATGTTAATAGCGCCGGAGAGAAACTTATTAGACTGGTGTCACGCCTACGCAACCGTAGGGTACGCCACCGTTATCATTATGAGCGGTGGACGATTAAACGATAATTAGCTTAAAAAACTACAATAAAATTGTTATGTAAATTAAAGTTTGTGTTTTAAGGGAGAAATCTTTGTGAAAGTTGATGGAATTGAGACCTCAAAGCTATGTCTGTAGTCGACCTCTTGAAATTTATCCACCCCTACCGTCCTCCCCAAGGCAAGGCACCGTTTCGATCCGGACATACAACCCTAGAATCATAGAATCACAATTTGTTGCTGCACCTAAAGTTAGCAAAAATAGGTCGTTAAGATAAAATAATCTTCAAAACTTTAAAAATTTGCCGCCCCTTGAATCTGCCGTCTTAGGCTTGCCTATTCAGCCTAGTGGTAAATCCGCCACTGATTTTTGTTTAATAACAGTAGTGTTAAGCACTTCTTTAATAAGCATGGCTGAAAAAAAGTTCCAAGAACCTAAGATATAAATCAAATCGGGTTAAATCTGTAAATAATGTTAATACTTTTGTTTATTTTTATTTTCATTCCGTAACATACCTGCCTACATTTATTTTATTTCGTAACATCCTCATAAAATAAAATCAAAACAAGAATTAACAATTAATTCATGATTTACAGGAGGATTAACAAAAAACTGTCTTTAATATATTTTGTGTATTTTTTAACCTGTAAAGAATGAAATAGATTATGAATGAGTAAATCTCTTCAAACCTAAAAACCATAGCATTTTTTGCTATCTTATAAAAAATAATCACATAAATTAAAAAATACAACTTTAGACAAATCTTATCCAGCTTAACTTTTTATAGTTATCGCTCAATGTCTCGTTCTCGTTTCTAGTCGGTTGTGAGACAAGCGCTAAACAGAGAACTTAATCCTCGGCCCTTATCGAACACATCAATGTCAGACAGTTTTGACGTTTAAGGATTAAAATCAGCCCAGACTTTTGCATCGTAACCCTGCTTCTAAAGGGTGAACCTTAAAGTTGATGGGTATTTGAAGAATGATACTCGACTATTGATAGTAACATTGTTAGTATTAGTAGTAGGCGTGCCATATTAGTCCTTGGGAGTAGCAACGCATTCACGGCTAACCTTACATAAGACACTGATCTTATCTGAGGTTGATTACAGATGTCCATGGGCGGCAGTAGCCACTTACCATCCGGTGGACTGCAAGCTCGTTTTCTATCCTCAAATTATAAAAAAAAGGTATGAGTCATAACCAAATGAACGACTTGGCAGTTTTTAGTCTATAACCAACACTCCTTCTGCCATGGTACAGCGGTGTAGTACTTCTAAAGAAAAAGTCAGATAACAGTTGGCAGCTAATACGTAGAAGGAGAACAGAGTGTCAGAGGATGCTCTACTTCGTCTTCCTCCTAGGAGGTGACAATGGTGTTGGAAGAGGATAAGGCGTACCTTCAGTTAATTAAATAAGGTGAATGTCAGGTACGCGGTGCTCGCATGTACCTCGAAAAGCAGAATCGATGTAGATGCTCTACCAGATATAGAGCCATTAATCCTGGGCAGAGTTTGAAGGCCACGACAGGGAAGCATCAACGCGTTCTATTTGAGATCCTGGGGTTTTCCTATATGCGTATTAAGAAAATCGAGGGTGTTTTAGGGAGTAAAAATGGGCTCTTAAGGAGTAAATATGTCACAGGATTCAGGCTTCCCCTAAAAAGTTGGGCTTTAGAAGATTTCCCACAAAACAAAAAGGAGGAAGTGGTATAAAGCAGGACTTAAATTTTATGTCAGGTTAATTACAGGTATTCATGGAAATTTACAGGTCAATCTACAGGTCAATTATCAGATAGACTGTATGCTCGTTTGACACTTATTATAAAAAGGAAGGTATATATGATGCAGCAATATTACAAGGCTTACGCTTTCTAGTGTGGAAACCATTACGACAATGGTATCCGGGGACATCTTTTATGGGCGAAGCGGCGTTAGCTCCACGTTTTTATACACGAATAATCTAATCTCGCTAAGACAGTAAAACTAAGTGCCTGCGTGTTTGCTGGTACGTGATTAAATTTACAGGACTGGAAAGATTTTAGTTTTATTTTCGATTTTACGTATGGATTTTCGTGTTAAGTACGCATAATATTTTCTTTTTGGACATTTTGTGTTCTCCTACCATTTCTTCAAACCAAAAAATAACGGAAATGCTGCAGCTAAAAGTCAAAAATAGGACGGTCTGTTATTGTTTTTTTCATTGAGTGTTACTAAAATATTTATTTTTATTGACCTATTTGATAAAAGTCTAGCACTAAACGATAGAGGACATATTGATTAAGGATTTTTGAAGGCTCATCCAAATACCATATCCATGGACGTTTCCCAATCAATAAGTTATGAAAGTAAGTACCGTTAATTCAAAAACCACTTTTCCTGTAAACACCTATAACCAGCTTATATATCTATATTTCTACCCATAGCCTATCATGTCTTGCCGCTTCTGAAGACTAAGATGGTAACATACATAGTTCAACTGGTACCGACTGTTCTGCAACCTTCCACCGAAACGGAAGAATTGCTTCTCTAGTAACGTTAAAAACAGTTATAGCTAATGGAGATAGGTATGCTATAGGAAAAAGGCTTATGCTGTAGTGACTTCACTAAATCATTTCAATTTCATCTATAAATCGTCTTAAATATTCTACTTGAGGCGTAAAGTTGCTTGCAGTTTAAATTAAACCAGGAAGTTTAACTTCACAAATCTTATTAGTCAACGTCAGCGCGTTAACTAAGTGCACATTGTTTCACAAACTAACTGACATTCAGATACTGTATGTTATATATATTATAACTTTTAAGTTGTGCTTTCATATAGTAGACTAGGATTTGAACTCGAATTTGGGTTGGGCATAAAAGTTACGCGAAATAATTTGAATTTATAAATATCCAATAGTGTATGAACAAACAATATTTCATGTTCATTAACTTAACGACACTACAATATCAGATGTTTACAGTAAATTGGCATACGCACTCATACATCAGTTCTTAGAAGATGAGCAGAGTGATAGAGTTGACCTATAACTGGGAGGCTTGTAAGGTACTCCATCATTGCTGTTCTATGCTGAGGTTGCTCTATTGGAAATAGCTCTAAAATAAATTAGAATATTCTAAAAAATGGGTAATCTGGCGTTATTAAATCCTTCTTTAAGCCTCCAATAAGGTTCAAAGACTTCTTTCAAAGATCGAAGACTTGACCACCAAAGCACAGGAAGCGCCATTAAATTTTGTCTCTAGCGATCATCCATTTGACTACTGACCTGATCGGTATTGTTTTAGCAGTCACAGAAATGTAGATATTTTTTTATAGCTTGGAAATAAAACGAGAATGCAGTCCATCAGATGGTAAGTGGTCACTGCTGCTATCCATCCATTAAATGTGGTCAACCTAAGGTAACATAAGGTTCACCACAGTTGAGTTGCTGTCCCTGAAGATTAAATTGGAAGGCCTTGAATAAGTATGTATTCTGACTGCATCGTATAGACCAGAACCCATCATCGCTTAATACTGCTGTTATTAGGCAGAAATAGGTGTGACGGTGGTGCCGCCGAAGTCGAACCACAAAGGGCTCTGTCACCTTAAATTTATAACACAAAAACTATTTACACAAGCGAAGCGAGATCATTCCCTTGCACCCTTCCGACCCAATATAGCAAACATGACTGTAAAGAAAAACTCCATCACTTTTACAATTTTCCACTGTCCATTTTACGCAAAAACCCGACAAAATTGTTTCAGAAAACGTTATTTTAAACCTACGTGACGAGTCAACAGACATAATTGTCCCGATAAATCGATAGGAGCACTCGTTGAAATTTTTATACAATTTTTGAACCAATCTGGCCGGCGCCTGGGGTAATCTAAAAGTGAAAAATGGACGTTACAAATAGAATGGAACAACACCAGCGGAACAGAGTGCGTTTGAATTATCAATGAGTGCACACACGAAAACTCTTTTAAAATGAAATGTGTTTCAGAATTCTAATATGTATGTGTAACGGGTACTCACGGTTTTGAGGTAAGGTTCACTCAAGTTAAAATTAGTAGCTACCCAAGCCGTACCTGGATTATCATTTCTGTACTTTCGTCAATTAATAAAGCCCTTTAGACTCAAATTGGGACCTGCCATCATCATTTCTTCATTTCTCGTACATGTGATGGCGCGTGGCCGAGCGGTCATCATGCAACTCGGACACTTAGTGGGTTCCAGGTTCAACCCCCAAAAGTGGGACCTGTTATCATTATGTATTCATCTCTCGATCATGTGATGGCGCGTGGCCGAGCGTTCATCATGCAATTCGGACACTTAATGGGCTAAAGGTTCAATCCCCGACTAGACAGATATCTAAATGGCGAATGTTGATTTATGTTCTGGGTCTGGGTGTTTGTGTTCTTCTTTGTATGTATCCATTGCCACCACACAGCGAAAAAGTCTAGTGTGGGTAGTTATGAGTGTAGAAAGAGCTATAGAATTACCATGTTAATCATCTATAAATTGGCCATGAAATTCTATAGCTGGACCAAAGCAAGTCTTAAAACAAGGGATATCACTGTAGAATTTAATTTGTTCTCATATCCTGAATTTCTTTTGTCGTTTCGTAGAACAAAAGTCACTGAACTTCACTGAAGAACTTCACTGAAAAGAAACTGCTGTTATTAACTCGGCAGTAGAAATATTAGTTTTGTTTAGCGTATTTTTATAGAGTTACGTTACTTTACATACCGTCTATACGACAGTCATTTTTTTCAATGTAGTCTACACCATACGAGAAATGTTAATACTATAATTTACCTAGGGCTCTAAGACGGTAAATATATGCTTTTAGTAGGATATACTTGAAATTCCCCGAATTAAATGATTGTTATTATTTCAGACTAACACAATACAACGTAATACCTGCCATAATACCTACTTATGAGAAATTCCAGAAGGATTTTCAGTAATAAATTCCACTCTGGCACGTCTAATTATTTAGCTCGAACGCACGTATGTTAAGACAAACACGAAAACACGAATTCTCGCCTTTCAAGAAACTAAATATTCTCTATGCTATGTACACACGGGACATGAATAAATAATTTCGAAGCAGTGCCTGCGAAGTTATTCACGAACATACGTAGCACTCGTTGTTATTTCAGCTCTAAAACGCGAAGGAATATTCCATCTTTCAGGTGGTAAATTTAACATTGGTGGCCACTTATTTCTGACTTTGTTAATCCTGTGTTCGCCACTTACTTCTGTCTATGTCCCTGTGTTATAGTTTGAAGGGCATACCAAATGAGGCCTTTCAACTCCTAAGGCGAAGTATCACATCTGTGATGCGCAGACTGTTCCAGATTCAATACCCGGTCAAGCATTTGGATAAATTTAGACAACTATATTGAGCCTAGGTGTTTGTGTATTCGTCTTTGTCTATAATAGTTTAGAAGACGATGTAGTGGTTATAGCACTATTCTGACAGAAAATGCCCATGCAAGGTGGTAGTACAAGAGTGGTTCGACCATCTTTAACAAGATACCACCACCCACTTCTAGCGTGAAGCAATTCCTACATTCTTATTTAAAAGTGTGGTTCTAGACTTAATTAAACATGAGGTGACCATTTTAGTCCTCAAGAGGAGCAATACATCTGTTATTGACTTTAGATAAAAACCCTTACTCTATTTGGAGATGGATAGAGTCGCCCATTGACAATAGTGATCACATATCATCAGCAAGACTGCATAGTCCTTTACATTTCTCTTACTTTAACCATTTAAAAAATATACCCAACAGAAAACTTCAGAGATCTGATAAAATCCTTTTTCCCTTTTAAAGACACAAAGCCTTAATAATCCTGAGCTCTAATGTACCCTGAATATATTGCATACCTCGTAGATAAAAGACACCGAGGCAGTATGTTTTGAAGATAACCCCATTTCGGTACTCTAAAACAGGTTTTCAGAAATTATGCATATTTTATGCAAATAATTCATATTGAGTCCACGAGCGCATATTTTGGCCTTAAGGTGTGTGGTTAACAGATCGCGAGAAACGATAAGCTATAGATTGTTAATGGGATTTCAGTGAAAACTAAACACTCACGCTCTGAAACTTTATCGGGTAAATAGTAATATTTACTGAAACTCGTGTGTTGGTTTACGTAAATAAATTAAATTGAATAGATATGTACGTCTGTGGTTTTAGAATACGTAACAATGTTTTTATAGTTTGGACGTAGCTGGAAGAATGAAGTCTACCTGATGGTAATTGGTAACCAGCTCAAAATAAGATCAAAGTCCTAGCTAAGGTTGACCACAGATGCATTGCTATTCCTGAGGTCTAAGTTTGAATGCCTCGTATAAGGATATCTCTCTTCACACCCTTCAGACCAGAACACAGCAACGCTTAACACTGCTGCTATAAGGCAGAAATAGGAGTGACGGTGGTGCCACTGTAGTCGACCCACATAGAGTTCTACCACCTTTCCATTTCTATGTAAAAGTAGGTTAGGTTAGGTTAGAAAACAAATGATGTACATGTAAGTAGGAAACGCGTGAGGATGTAAACTCGCGTGACAGGAAAAATGCCTTAAAAGTGACACTTTTTGACAGATGTTTTTTGTCGCTGGTTGATACTATTTACTCGCTAGCTTTTTGACAGGTTCCCTTACAATACAATTTTGCTGCAAAGGGCAAAGGTCTATTTTACCCTTTTGAGTAATATTTAAATTCGAAACGAAGTTCTACTTACGTACACTCTCGGGAGGTAATTACGCAAAGTAATTAACCAAACTAAGGGTCGATTTACACTGACATCATGTCTCAGGCAATAATCGTCCTTCGGTAAAATGCCGTCATTCTACAGTGATATAATCAAGTGTTATTTATAAATTTGAAGTAGTAACTAAAATATAACATTTTCTTAATTATAGAACAGTGTTTCTACCTAAAGCCGATCACTTATATGTTAAAACTCCAGAGGCCTTAAATGGACGTTTCATTTGTTAGTCAGCCGTCATCCACATCCTTACATTACTTAACTTAGAAATTAATGATGCGGTGTTATTTACCCAAGTAAACGGAACTAATATACCTCGTGCCAATATTCCACCCAAACCTTGACCAAACCTAAACACAGCAACGCTACACTACAGTGAGTGCAGCACAGGTGACTTTTATAGAATTCCATGCCATGCCGTTCCATTATTATGAAAAAAGTACGAATACTTGCATAATACCACACTAAGACTTAAAATACAGAATTACATACAATTCTCACTCAACTCAAATTCATTGCAAGAAGCACAAAGACGGTAAAAACGGAACCTCGCAATAGTTTGTTGAATACAGTTTCACAACAATCTAATGTGCTTGGACTGCAATAAGTTGCGAGGTTTTTGTTGGTAGCCGTATTTCTAGCCCGGAACATCCTTTATTTAAATATTTAGTTACCGCTTGAAGATAATTTTGGGGGGAAAACGAGGATGTTTTCATTAATAGTGGTAGAAGTCTACGTGGTTTAATTGCCGCGGCTATTTAGCTATACATCTATTTAAATAAATAAAATTGAAGTGTCTTGTAATATCAAAATAACAAATTTTTACTACATGCATATGAAAGTATATGAGGTAGTGGTAGATTCTTTCATTGTCACTGCGGAGACGCCTATAACAAAAATACAATTACATTTTTTTATCTGTCTGTCTGTCTGTTTAGCTGAGGTAATCTTTTAAACGGCTGGACCTAATTTAATGGGATTTTCACTGGAAGATAGGTGAAGGTCTAGGGTGTAACATAGACTACTTTATTTTTTTAAAGCATTAGCGTGCGCTCCACGCGCTTGCGGCCGCCATCGCGGGTGCTAATATAATATGCTATTAGGAACTAATGAATTAGGCATTAATGAATGCTTTATTACTTCTGGAACTTTCCGGTGAAACCATGGGGATCAGCTAGTAGATTATAATCGGAGTGTTAAGTGCTGCTGTGATCTGGTTTGAAGAGTAAAAGGCAAAGTCAAAATACGCAGTCACACTTATTCCACAGAACTCTTTCAAACCTACTTGGGAATAACAAATGTCTTTGGGCGGCAGTGATTCCATTTTATCTGGAGTGTGCTTTTTTGATAATATTATTTCATTTAAAACCTTCAAAGTATGGAAAAATGAAATAAAAAAATCATGTTAAAATATAAAGAAGCTAAGATTTTTTATAGATTATTTATTTTTTTATTTTATTTTTTCTACATCTTCTTCAAACATTAAGCTTAAATTAATTTCCCCATACGAAATCGAAATTACACACTAAAAATCAACAAAGTCTTATTTATTTCATTCAAAACACATGAATTGATACGAATGAACAAATATGTTTAAAGCCTAACCGGAGACCGAACTCGGAACTTCAATCGCACCGGTCTAGTAAGAACAGTGCCACTCGGTTCTGAAGAACTTGAGTTAACTTTCTTTGAACATTGCAAGCTGGTACATGCAACTATAGTTAGCGTTTCTACTGAAGTTGTGAATTCCTAATACAATTTGTATGGAGTTTTGAATTTTGATTTCTTGTTGTTGTATTGTGAGTTAATTTTGGATTCTAACAACAACTTCTTAATAAATGCATCAAAACTTCTACATAACAGCTTCTTAATTTCATAACAGTTTCATTGGTATAGTTGAATATTAGTGCCGGAACAGGTCCTTTTGAACAGGATATTGGGCGTCATTTATTTAGTACTAGCTGAACCCCGTGGTCTCACCCACGTTAAAGAAGTAAAAAAAAAGAAAAACATATTTAAACATCGGTAATACACGCTTCTAATATGATACTCGAGTCTAATGCACCTCATAGCAACTGACGTTAACGCCCACGACGGCGGCCGCATGCGCGTGGAGCGCGTGCTGGTCCTTTTTTCAAAAATTAATGTAGCCTAAGTTACGCCTTAGACCTTCAGCTATCTTCTTGTGAAAGTCCCAAATCGGTCCAGCCGTTTAGAAAATTACTTCAGCCAAACAAACAGACAGACAAAAAAAATGTATTTTTGTTATAGGTACCGTGTATTCTTTCATATGTATTAATTAAAAACTTGATACTTTGACATTACAATCAGACACTTGAATATTATTTATTTGTATAGATGGGTTATATGGCTAAGTTATTTTTGGCGCAAGTTTATGCACTTGTTTAAACGTGTCATGTATGCTAAAATATCCTCCTACGAGAAAGCCATATAAAAAGGGTGTTTTCAGAAATATTACAGGATATTGACCTGGAATTCTTTTCCTTCAATATGTTTCGATTGTAGGGAGAAAAACCTTGAATGATATCGCACCTAAATGTTGTTAACCCATTGTTGTCTCACTATTGGGCTTGGGTGTCCTCTTAAAGTGAGAGGGCTTTTTAGGCCATAGTCCACCGCGCTATTGGAAGACTTCAAACACCTTCAAGTACATTTTTCTTTTTTAAAGAACTCTCAGGTGTGCAGGTTTCTTCATCGTTAAAGCAAGTGATAATTCTTTCTAACACGCATATAACTTCGAAAAGACAGAGGTGCATGGGATTTGGACCTAGGACCCCCTAATTGAGAGGCCGAGTTTCCACTATTAGGCTATCACTACTCGCATCTAAATAAAACATAATAATTACCCGGATATTGCCCGGTAGCACCGGGCAATAGCACCGTACCGCTCTACCTTATACCTACAACTTGGTAAACCACAGTCTTGAGAATATAACCTTTTTAAGAACTCTCAGACATGCTAGTTTCCTCACGATAATTAACCGTCAAAGACATTAATAATCAATAACGAATTTATCATACGCGCATAACTTTGACAGACTGGTACCTGGGATTCAAATCATGGACCTCCGATTAAGAGGTCGAGGTTCTACTTCGACTACCACTGCTCAAGCTCTAAGCATCACTAAAGAGACTACAGTATAGTTTTTAACTCTAAACCAACATTAACAAACTATCGCGGATATCCATGAATAATTATGAACATACCGTCCTACATACCGACGTACATAACTAATAATACTCCATTTAATCCAATGTGGATTGATCCGAGAATATCGTAGTTGCCCTGCAAAGGGAAACAAACTATACGGTCGACTTAATAAGGTATAATTTCCTCTATTTGTCCAACAATTACAGACAGACGAGGCAATTTGGGGCATGTTTTATTGATATCTTGTGATTGGAACGGAATTGTTATGGATTTGATACGTAATTGGTTAGATAAACCAAAGAACAAATAATAATTAGAAATACTGTCCCAAATTCAGGGTTGATTAATTAAATATACATGCCCAATACAAAATCAAAACTTTTCAAAATAGCTTTCAAGTAGCTGTAGAAGTATTGCTAAGAATATGCATTTATTATATACATACATAATAAATACACAGAAAAAAGACAAATTCTATGTTACTATATAAAATATACTTTTTGACTGGTGAACTGTGTATTTTCTTTTATATTATGGAAGTAGCAAACGAGCTTGCAATCCAACTGATGGTAAGTGGCCACTGCCGCCCATGGACATCTGCGATCAACCCAAATAAGTTTAGGAGTCATGCCTAAGGTTGGCCACAGATGCGTTCCCCCCTCTACGGAGTAAGTGGGAACGCCTCGCATATGTATGACTTTCTTACCACACCCTTCAAACCAGAGCACACCAACGCTGAACACAGTTGTTATAAAGCAGGAATAGACGTGTCGGTGGTGCGTCCGGAGTAGAAGCACAAAAGGTATTGCAAGTTACTGTATTGTTATATAGTTTTCACTATCCATCAGTTTTGAAGGACTAAATCCTCGTTTCCTACTTTAATAATGTTGCCAGGTAATCATAGCATACAAAGGGTCCGTATAAATAAGCCTATCTATAGTAAAATGCCCACTTTTAATAACACGCAGGGCTGTGTCTGCGTGCGGACCGCGTCTGATTGTACCACTTACATCCAATCGTAAAAATATTTTTCTTGTCATAGATGCCTGTCATACATGCACTCGGTTTGTGTAGTCGCCGTAAAATGTTAATAGGGTGTAATCCTGCGTGACAGGAAAAAGTTGCCCTAGGCTTTTGCTAGAATTTTACTATGTCATTTTTATTTGTTACGTACTCTATGGAAAAGATGACAGATTTATAAAGAATAGTAATCAGGTCGTAGGCAATAAAAGGTAAATAATTTCTAAATTAATGGGCCCGATTATATATGTTAGTTTTGGTGATATTTTTTATTGGGATCAGATTGATACAAGAACTAGCTGGCGATAATTATATAAGATAACAATGTAAATTAGCGCCATCAGTTTTTGAATAGCTTATATTGTATACAAAGATTGACAATAAAAATAATACCAGTGCTTTATTATTCAATAACATAACAAAATATCATATTATGTCAGGTAAAAGCGGATTATCACGGAGATGAAACTTACCTGGATATGAATACAAAAAATGCTCAAAGTCGTCAGAGCCGTTAAAACATTATGCTCCTTCTAAGACAATCGAGTAAGAAGGGTCGCAGTCACATATTATGAATTGAAATCAAGAAAACCGAGTATTCTACAAAACACTTGAGAGCTTAGCTTAGGAGCTTAAAGCTACTGTACTCCGCTCTGAAATACGAAATTAAATTGTACATTTTCTTGTACACCCTGTAACTCTGGGGGACTCTGCTCTGTATATGAGCATTGAGATACTATGTACTGGAAAAAAAGAAACATGATTTATGTCTGAAATAGCTTCTCCAGTATATAAAAAAGCTACATAGAGCTGTGCTAGGTAAGTTTCAGGTTCATTTTCATCGACGCGATAATCTGAGTCCTCGAATAGCAACGCATCTGATTGACTACAGACAAAATTCTGTTTTTATGAAGTTATGGACCAAGTTCATGGACCAAGTAGCCACTTGCCATCACCTGGAATGCAGGCTAGTTTGCAACTTCAATCTTTAAAAAAAGGTACCTACTAATTAGTGGGCTTCAGGCGCCTTTGTGATTTTCTTCAATGACGTTACATTTTAAATTTTTTGAGCATTCCCAACAATAATGAAATGAAAACAAAAAAAAAAATGGTATGATTAAGGCGAATTTCAAAGTTAATCCAAGTATAACAAAAGCCTTTAAAGCTCGCTAATGACTATTGGTATGAAAGCAGCCTTAACGAAATCTCTTAGCGATATTTCAAACAGGATTGGAGTACTGTCGACCTAGTTACTTCACCTGTCTAATATCCTAATATCGCAAAGAGCTCAGAAAATGTACTATTTAATTTTATATTTCCCAGTGCAGACGCTTTTGAGTTGAAAGGTAAATACGACGCTTTTATATATTCAAATGTTGATCTCGTTTTGTATTTACATGTAAACGTATGAGATTGGAGTACACTGGTTTGGATTGGCAGTTATAAGCTTTTTAACTTGGGAATGCATTCTACAATATTGAAGTAAGAAACGAGCATACAATCTCTCTGATGGTAAGTAGCCACTGCCGCCCGTGGACATCCGTAATCAGCCCCAGATAAGATCAGAGTCCCATCTTCCATATCAGAAGTGTGATCTCCTCCTTAACGTGTGATGTAATTTATGGATGACTCCTAAAGAAAATCTACTTATTCATAAGGCTTTCCAATTTAGTCCTCAGAGATATAAATGCATCTATGACCGACCTCAGGTAGAACTCTAACCTAATTTGGGGTTGATCACAGATGTCCATGGGCGGCAGGGCCATTTCTCATCAGGTCGACTGCGTGTCTGTTTGCGAACTTATTGAAATAAAATAGAATAAAATATTGAGATAACTTATGATTCTAGTGTACTTCATTACAAGCGACATTGTCATGATTACTACCCTTAATGAGTCACAGAACATGTTCGCCTCAAGAAAATAATTACCGTAATACAAACAAAGCATACGTGTTATTATGGGATATACGAAAAATACCGAAATGTCTTTTCTCCAAAAGAATTACTGGGTAATTGCTCGTCCTATTTCCGAGTAAATTTGTAGGTAAAAAATTACAATTACGGTAAACGTACTGCGCCGTAATCTTATTTTGTTTCGGTCGCTTTATTTTTTAACATTCCTTATGTGGGAAATTTTTGTTGAAGAAATGTTATTAAGAAACGTTTTTACGTAAAGGGAACGGTTATTTATTGTAATGACGAGTAAGATGCTGAAATAGAGACGTGAACGTGCGTGTAAAATCGCATAAAGTCGTACAAAACGAGTATTATCGTCATCATTATAAACCCATTACTTTTACGGATAACCCCTCAGAGAGTGTTCACCGCGCTGATCAAGTTTTTTCCTATATATATTTCGACTTAACGATAAATCTGACGGTGTACCTGACGGAAAGCAGTCACCGTCGCCTGGACATTTGGAACACCAGAGAAATCGCCAGCATCGCCGGCTTTGGAGGAGAGCTCTTTTTGTACCTATTTTGAAGAACCCCATGTCATAGCGCTCCGGGATTACCTCAGAAGGAAGTTCATTCCACATTTTGCACGCTCGCGGCAGAAATGACCATGCAAACCGAACCGTGGAAGATTGCTGTACAGACCGATTGCTGCTAGGTAATAAAAAATATATATACTATTCGCTCGACATGAAGTATCGGAGCGCTACGTTAACAGTTCAAACAATGAATTTCAAACAATTTGAGCAATAAAAATGAGGAAAGCTTGGAGCGTAATAATGGTCTAAAAATTCCGCTATTTTTCTAGTGTTTGCCTCGTGACGACTACTTGTCCTATAGCGCTCTACTTTTGTAGAGACAATAGTTTAATAAAACGTATACTGTCCGATTCAATCGTAAACGCACCGTATACGATCAGAATCCCCGATCATAATCATGGAAGACTGAACAAGTTTCGCTAAAGTTCGTTCATGATTAAAAATTAATCTAACTTTAAAATCGGTAACCAAACACACTAAAAGTATTCTTAATTCGCCGCAACTATTTAATGTGCCACTACTGGGTATCGCTTCTCACAATTGGGGGAGACTTGGAGCCGTACTGGTGTTGGAGGTGGTGGAGCCGTGTTGGTGAAGGGGGTATGGGTTAGTGGCCAACCCGTGTCGGATGTTTCCAAACCACTAATAAGGTTCCGAAGAGAGACTGCAATCCAATGATAACAACTGGGACCGAAGGTTTAATGTGCCCTCCGAAGTACGAACGCGCGCATGGAATTCTGCCACTAGCGGTCACCAATCCACCTACCGATCGCACCTGACGTTGCCTAACTTCGTACATCGGTTGAGATCTTCGCAAGCCACGGGCTATGCGCGCTCCAAAACTATTAATATACTATTCTTAACTGTTTAAGTGCTAAACCGTAAACAAACCGTAAAGCAACAAAAGGCCAAGTGTTCGTTTAACCGTAAAATATCCGTTTAAAAACTCTCCTTCCTTCTATACGTTTGGAACGTTTACGTGACAACCGAAAAAAATAAACAACCGGATAAAAAATGGCTTACACGGCCACGTCGTTAGTCAATCCCATCGATCAATCCATCAACCGGTGAATCGGTTGCGAACTGTATTACGGTTAATCTGATTATAGACTAGCTGTGGTATGGTTGCTTCGCTGTTATTTAAAAGTGAATGAAGAAAATATATATGACAAACTTAAATCATTAAAAGATGTTAGCATTTATTGTTGTTTTATTAGTGTAATTAGTTAGACGTTAGTTTAGATGAAGGCAGACAGATAGCTGAGTGATTTCTATGCTAATATTATTAAGAGGTAAAGTTTGTAAGTTTGTATGTCCTATTATATATCTTTAGTTGTGTAATCCATTGAGGTAGCGTGTTCTAAGTACTAGAGAAGAGATTTCAAACATAAATTGTGTTCCTTTTTTGTAAAACTTAAAGTCACTGAAGCAAACTGAAAAGAGCACCACGCGACTGAGTGCAGTGCGGCCAAGCGCCGCAGTTGAACGGGACACAGCAGTGGTCAGTGTCTTATCTAGTACTTTAGTACACTATGTACTATTATGATGC
>DWNY01000200.1:0-18974 GCA_018250635.1 Telegonus apastus | reverse complement strand
ACCGCCGTTCTTCCCGGGGTCGCTGGATGGACGGTTAGAGCTCCCAATCTTGCCGTCCACAACCCCGGAAGCCCCTTTTTAGTCGCCTCTTACGACAGGCAGGGGATACCGTAGGCCTATTCTGGTCCTGGGACCACAGTTTCGTACCTACCTACTATTTTTTTACTTTCTATGTCGCGCTACCCGCATAGTCGTACGAAACAATAATTAAGTCAATTAATTGGAGGTGAAGTGCGCTTAACCTTGCTGTGGATTGTGTGGAACGCCACTAATATACATTAGTGTGCTGTGTTTGGTGAGGTAAATGACAAACTTGTGCGAGGCGTTCCAACTTAGTTTTCAGGGGTAGGGTGACATCTGTGTTCTAACACAGGTAAGACAGATTTTTCTTGGGGCTTGTTACATATGTCCATGGGTAGCAGTGAGTTTTTATTATCGCGTGGAATACATGCTCGTTTCCTAATTCCATATTTCAAAAGAAACTGACACAGTTTGGCCACTAACTCGTATGTTCTCCACCAAACATAAGTATACGTCGAGAATTTGGAGTTAATTTTAAAGACTTAACTGTTAATTAAGTCGCATAAATGATCTTTTTCAAGTATACTTCCCACGAAACCACGAATCTAATCTGAATATTGCATCGCGCAGTTCTATAGCACTAACTTGGAACGCCTACAGTCATGTAAGTTACATTACCAATGTAGAATGGCACTCACACTGCTCTTAAATCAAAAATAGTGACAGTGGTACCGCCGTCTCAGAGAGAAACTATCAGTTTTACTTAACAAAATAGGTTTTTTAAAAAGTGAAAGTTAGTGAGTTTCTAAAGAACTTATTTTTAGAAGTCCACCTTTGTTATTGCCCGTCCGACCGTAAGATTTAAAGTTACCCCCTCCCTGCGTCAGAGAGTTCACAATGAAGTTCATTTGCCGTTCTAGGTCGTATTGGGCCTTTTCTACACGTCTTGTGGTCTTTTGTCTAACGCAGGGTTACTCAAAGGAGCATGTGTACGGTTTTAAAGTTGAACGTAGGGGAACGCTATAGAAAGTACGTAATATGAAATGATAATAAAATAGTAGAATTAACTCATTTTGCGGCCAAAAAACTAGCGGACCCGTCACATTAAAACAGCAGCGCTTAACCCATTATATCCGTAAAATATACGCGAACATTTTTGGAGGATATTCTAGGTTTTTTTTATAATTTGGAAGTAGCAACCAAGCATACAGCCGACCTGATAGTGAGTAGCCACTGCCGCCCATTAACATCTATAAGCAACCCCAGATAAGACCATTGTCCTACCTGAGTTCGGACCCACATACGTTGCTACCTCTGAGGACTAAGTTGGAACGCCTCAATAAGTATGTCTCCTTTAGCACGACCTTCAAACCAGAACACAGCAGCGCTTAACTAGTGTTATAAGGCAGAAATAGGTGTGGCGGTGGTGCCGCCGGAGTCGAACCACAAAGAGTTCTACCACCTTCAACGTGAGTAGGTAATGTGAGATTTTTATTTACTGAGGTAGTAGCACTCGGTCCTCCGTGGGCGCGTCACCCATAGTGAAGAACTGGGGCTCTCCGGAATCCAGAGGAAAGCATCGGTGCTACAAGTTTGAGAAACATGCTCTATCGCATCTTACTTATTTTAACTGCAAATGCATCTAATCCTGTCGTTCTGTAAGCAATAAGGATATAGCGAGCATCCCAAAACATGTGCAATGCCTGCCGTATCCTTATTGCTCAGTCGTGGCCAGTTTTAGAGTATACCGTAATAGGCCCGTGAGTGACTCACGCGGCCCGGTTGTCGACCCCGGCGGCGAGTGTTGCCAACTCGGAAATAGATTTGCATAGATGCAATATTATATGCAAAGATGGCAAATTATCATAGATGTGTTTCGATATGTCTACAAATTATTGTCGAAGTAATTAGATTCAGATCGGTTTTGTTGTTTTATGTTTTATTTACTTGTACAACAACTTAATAATACAAGAACTAATACCTATATTCACTTTTCTTTAGTTATTATTTTTATTTTATTAAAGTTTAATTGTCATTAAGTGGTAATGAAATAGCTGCTGGTAAGGAATAGCTTATATTTTCGTATATCATAAATGTTTTTTTTGTAGATGTTAACTAAACCTGTTTTTATTTGGTTTTGTTTACCTTTTTATGTCTGTTTGTACCAAGTAGATGATTTGAAGATGGTTAAACACATTATAATGGGAATTTCACGCAACTCAACATCGTATGTTTAAAAACGCTAGTTAGTGTCTGCTGAACGTGTCGTATCGATCGTAAAATGTCGAACTGAGAACTCCGTTGTATACCTACCTAACATAAAAATTTAAAAGCCTTAAGATTGCACCTGGACAGACTCGAGTTTGCTTTTCATTTAATAAAAGTAGCAACTTCACTCTTCATCCAATCAATCGAATATGGGCACTAACGCATATTAAAAATAAAAAATATATATATGTACGTGACGAATAGATAACCTCTTTTCTTTGGGAACTCGGTTAATAACAGTCTAATTGAGAACCTAGCCTTATGGAAGTTAGTTAAAAACTCAATTATCAATATCATTTTTTTGCTAAAATAATAATAGTGCGTTTACTAAATATAAATAAAATAATGATCGTTTTCGAATTTCAATCCGGTTGTGATGTGTCACGAACTCACATGCCATCACGTTTCCTTATTCATTGTTTTCACTCATTATTAAAATACCTATTGTAATAGAATAAGGTCACGTAGTCATGTAGTATTTTAGTATATAAGCTTTGCAACCTTTGTCTCACCTAATCAGCACTAACATCACAAGGCGACCCGTCCGCGGCGCCAAAACCACACGGTATTAATTTTTTTTTTTTGGATCTGAACACCATACCTACCAAATTTGTTATAACAAAACATCCTAGGTCTGAGGTCAAAATACCTACGTCCTATGTCAAAATACCTGGGTCTTTTTGATATTATGACGTGGTTTGGTTATGGATGTGGTTCCTCTGGGCCTACGGTGCACCGCGGAGTAGCTTCCACCTCCACATATAAGTATTTGGCACTGAAAATCTATCTGCACAAAAGGGTACTAAACGCGTCTTTATAGAAAATTATTTTAGATAAGTAATTTAAAAAAAAACATGTCAGAAATTTTGTAATGAAAGTTTTTATGTAACATTGTTATCCCTATAGATTTCAAATTAAATGACACCAAAAATATGTGATAGTGAAGATTGTTGTTTGTCTTATACTAAACTTAACATCAGTGACTTTTAAATTCATGAAGGGTTTGGAAGAAATATATCAAATCTTTAACTCATCTTTTATCGAATCCTTTATCAAAGTCATTAAAGCATATATTTTAAAGAGAAATGTTCCCTCTTAAGCAAAATAAAAGTAAGTATGCGTTCTAAAAATAGCTGTTTGAAAATAGCAAGAGCTGGCGTCGCGCCACCGGAGGGGCGGCTAGTCGCGGATTCCTGTAAAACTTTCACTGGCCTATGGCCATATTAATTGCTATAATAAAATTATGATTCATAATAAATGTACATCAATTAAGGCCAAGTCTGCTCTTGATCAATTAATTGGTTGTTTAATTTTACGTGGTTCGAAATTTCAATAGGTAGGCACCAATAAAACGTCCATTTTATTCAGTAGCTAAAATTTTGGTTTTCTACTTGTGTAATATAAAACACTGACACTTCACACTTTTGCATATATTTTAAGATTAATTGAGCGTGGAATATAAAAAAGTTAATCACTATGTTTATGAAAATAAAATATTTGAGATATTATGTACCAAAGTAAAAGAGAAAATAGTGCATAGCACTACTGTACCCTGTTCATCTGTGGGGCTGTGTCGCTCTTTTCATAGTATATGCGGATACTATGCATAACCCTTTGTAGCAAATCTAGCGATGCAATTTTGGAGCGTTTGTTAGACGGTATTATTATTCTACAGCGTTTCATATTTCTTATTTGCATTATGTGTAGTTTTAACTACATAGTTATAACTGTTTGTTAATTTTCCATCATCTGCTTTCTCTGATCCGGCTGGCATGAATTTATACCATTTACCAGTTAATGATATATCCAAACTTATACCATTAACTGGGCATATAAGATTTCCAGATATAAAACGATCACCTGGTCACGTAAATCTGTGCAGTGGTTCTTCAGTTGGTTGAAATAGACAGATCGACAGACAAACATACATATACCTAATTTTGTTCTTGCTATTTTCTGTTATAACGGCTTTTCATGGTTACCGTTACCACGGTACCGTCTGTAAGGCCTTTCTGTCCATTGCAGGCTAAATACATGGATGCTAACATCCCACACCGACGCATGATGGGAAAGCAACGTCTGTGATAGCGCAAGATGAGTATCAGTGTGTCCTCTGTTAATCTTTAGTGGGTTGGGTTGCTCCTCTACCTACCTACTACCTCTTACCATTTTTGGAATGACAAGTGCTTCTATAGAGCGAGCGGGATGCACTGTTGGAAGAGACTTGGTGTTATCCGTGGTTGTATTGGTCGCAGTGTGATCTACACTCCATTATATATCCGTACAATAGACCGTGGGAAGCCGACATAAAAGACGTGTATTGATATGACATGTTCTCTTAAATTTTTCAATGGACGCACGTGGCCTACAATCTTCCAGTCCAGTTACATAACATGTTATAAAAACAGGAGCAAAGTACGCAACAGTTATACAATGTGGATATTTCGGGAGGATGCCGGTCGTAAATCATCGTAATGTTTATTGCAAACGCCGCGCCTCCGTGCGTCATAGGTGTGATGGACGGACTAACAATACGTTTCTTTACCGGTTAATTTTCATACTGTTATGCTATGTTACGTACGTGTGTTACTATGCTTGACTTATGTTATATGAACGGTAATATGGTGTAAATACCTACACGGCAAATTTAAGGTGTTTTAGAATAACCAAAGTAAAACTAGAAGGAATAATCAACAGCATAATTCAATTTATAAAAAATCTGTTTTTGAAACCGGGAACAAGTTTATTTGAAAAAGAAACGAATATCCTGTATTTTTTTAAATTAAAATCATCCCCGTTATTCCTTTAAGTACCTATTAAACTATTTCTTATACTTAATTTTGATTTCATTTTTTTTTAAAGAAATTTGTCCTATTATGTGTTTGATATTTAAAATGACAGAGTGCTATGCTATGACGACTACGTTTAATTTTTTTGGAAGGATTCGTCGTAACATTGAAATAAAAAAAAAAACATCAAAACATAATTTAGATGATTGTTCAATCGGAATCGAAAAGAACCCTCTGCGTTACAGATCGAAATAGTGAACGCTGCCCCACAAATTTCGTAAGTTTTCTTCCTAATATTTTACCATCAAATAAATCTTCGACGTCAAAATAAACACATCTCTGCACTTCAAAAGTTTATTAAATAAAATTGATTTATTTGCAAAAACTACACCAGTTGCCGATCTTTAAGATTATTCAATCTCGCAGTTCCTTGGTTGCTAAACATGCTAATTTTCTGACGCCATTTGCCTTAGATCTTGGAGTTGACGGTATTCTGCTTTGATTGGTGCTAATTTGATTGATTTACTGCATTCACTCTGCGATCGGTTATGTGTGATTGATTTCAGCGTCTTCTTTCAACTCTGCGTCGATTTTTACTGGTTCTTATTTTAGTTTACTTAGATTAAACATTTCAAGTTCTTCTTTGATACTATTAATTCTTCTGACATGCCATATCGTACCCCGATGTTTTGTTCAAACTAAGAAACAAAAGTAATTGTAAATAGGTACATTCGATTATTCTGCACGTAAGTGAGATAATTTAATTGAAATTTATCTATCAAGAGTTTTAACAGTAACAATACGGGATAAAACAATGCTGCCATTCTACGTGGATATGGACACTCAGGTAGGTACATCTGTAATTAACTCCAAACAGGATCGTAGTCGTACCTGAAGTTAGGTAGATGTTATGCTACTGCTAAGGACTAGGTTGCAAGGCCTTGTGTATGTCTCGGCCTACGATACCTATTAAACGGAACACAGAATACTTATATTTATTGTACAAAAGTCGCAGTGGTGCTGCCACTGCAGTCGAACTGTGACAGTAGGTTTACGATTTTTATAAATGTGCTGTTTTGTAGGTAGACGTGATATATGGATCACATGCGTACGGTTCTTCTAAATGCTAGTAAAGAAACATAAGTTACTAACAAAAAAAATTTCGCTTTTTGGTGAAACACATCGCGTGATATACACACTACTTTTCAACAACTACCACACTAACAAATTGTTATGAAATGCAAGTAGGACAGCACGTTGAACGTATTAAAAAGGTACGAACATAAAACTCTCTGCGAAACATACTTTACGAGAACGTAGAAACGACAAATCCCAACCGTTCAAATTTGACAATTGGCATTTATTCTATGTGCTATTTTTCAAACTTGTGTAACGTATCAACGTTTTTTCTAGTGTCATATCAACGTTCGTAGTCTTACCTCCTGACTGTGTTTTTTGCGGGGGTGCATCAGGCGGTGGAGCCTCAGGCGCTGGTTGATCTGTGACAGCCGCAGGTAACCAGCCCCTGTGAAACATGTGCAAAATATATACAAGTGAAATATAATAATACTGCATATTTTATTAGGAAATTTAAGCAACTGTTTTTCATTAAGGCCTTTTCCTGTCGCGCGTGTTTACGCCCGCACGCGCGTTTACACGCACACGTGAATTCATAGCTGAATTCCCTTCGCTACCCGCGTCCTTATTAATGTGCGGGTGGGACGCGTGACAGGAAAACACTTCGTTACGTCTTACCCCAATTTTAGAAAATTACACTACAGCATTCGGCCGTATCATATCGGACTGTTTTTAAAGTCCATAGCTGATGCTTGCTGCACCAAGCGAATTTGCGTCGAATAATTAGTTAAAATGGGATTAAAGTTTTAAATGACATTTGTATTAATACTTAATTACTTGAATTTTTTTTATAAAATAATTATCATAGCGCACCTATACCTACCGTACAGGTATGAAGGTACGTTACAAAATCAAAATACAAACAAACAACCAAAATCGGCTATTACATCATATAAAGGAACTCTCAACGAGTATGATTCACACTAAAATCCGACTAAAGATTTTAAATTATAATTATGTAGCTCTCGGTTCAACTTATTGGCTACCAACCTTTTCAGGTCCCACAGCTGGGCACAGTTTTCTCTTCGGAATAAGGGGAAATCTGTAGCATGTCCACCGCGCTTCTCCAGTGGGGTGATTGGTGATTTTTGGATTAAGGTCATCGTAATCGAACGATAATTATAATATATTCATAATTAGGGTTTTTCTCTTTTCTGACTATCTGAGCGGCTTGCCTTTCATGATGCCGTCAGTATAGCTCATATTTTATTTAATATCTACTTTATTTAATTCAATTTTATATATTTAGATTATCTTTTGAAACTTAAATCTGATAAGGAACATAATCTTATACTAAAAATACATAAGGCTGTAAACTCACAAAGCGGTTTTCAACCGCACCGGTGCAGAGAGAACCGCAGAAAACTGCATACGTCCTGATTTTGACACCGTGAAATTGAAATATTTTACCTACATTAGCACATTTTATGCGGTTTGCGGTTCAGAGGCCGCGTGCGGGAGCGGCTGAAAACCACTCCATGAGTTCTTAGCCTTAATGTTCAAAACGTATCATGAATACAAAAGTAGCACCTATCTAGATAAATCGATAGTTCGCACTACGGGTTGACACGATCGCAATCAGTCATTATTATCACTTGGTGAAAGTTATTGTTATAAAGGGTTTTGTGCAGTATAAAATGATTAGATTCGGTCCCAGCTTGAAATAGCCACCAGTGCCACCAACCCAGATCTCCAGCAACCTAACAAAAAGGTGTGGGTTAGGTTAGTACAATTAGCAATAGCAATAACAAGCAACGTTGTGTTTAGTAAGACGTACCCTTTTTAGTGGTTGATCAGGTGGAGGAGCAGGCAACCAGCCCCTATTTATGAGACAAAAATAAATAATGTCAAAAATATTTATATTTTTCTTTATTTAATTTAATAAAAGTATTACTTTCAGGGATAATTTTCGAACATAACCTAATGTTTATATTTCTTTTAACGAAACAAAATAAAGATACTTTATCCAAATATATAAAAAGTAATTAATAAATTAGCTATTAAGTTAGCTATATGTTTCACTATTAAAACGTACAGTTAAAAGTAAAACATTACGTATCAGGGTCATTGAATTTCCACCAGAAATGAGAGCCGAATCCATCGATAGGATTGCATGATTTTCATTGCTTAGTTTAGTTCTGTTGGAATTGTAAATCAATGGTACTTCATGATCAGATTTCTTACAAACTTACCTACATAAAACATTTTTTTTCACAAGCTTATATAAATTCATATTGACAATTCTGACAAGTGACAAGTGCTCGTTTTAAATGCTTACATCTATCAGTAGAACGCTGACACCGTATCAATAGTTTAATATATGGAGGGATCCGAGCTAAGGAAGCTAGGGAAGCAAGCATAGTATCGCTACCATTGAAGCTATAGCACTTTCATAGCACATCTTACTCAGCTTAGCTTCGCTTCGTAGATTGGTTTCGTCCTCGTTCACCGATTTGCCATTGTTATTTACATAATTATACGTGTACATCATTACGTAATACGTATTGGTTGCCATTGTTACGAAATGCCTTATCATAATTTCATTTCAGTGTGAAGTGTGAAAATATTGATAAAAATTCACGAATCCTTCAATTTACTAAACCTCTTCACACTACAGAGTATGTGAAAGGGTTGTAGAGAATATGTGAAAGATTTCTGAAAACCATCTGAAACTAAATTTCAAGATGTCGTCGTTAACGTCGACTCCATTACCTGTCTCCTCTCAGTCTTAGGATTTGTTATACCTAAGGAGTTTAGGTCAAAATCCACCATGCTGGTCAAGTGAGGATTGGTAGATTTTACCTTCGAGTTATTAAGAAGTCGCGTGTAGTTTTTCCTACAAGGTCTTCCTTCATCGTTAAAGCGATAATTTATTGCAATATGTATGCACATATTTCCAAAAATTGCGTGCCTAGGATTCGAATATCGGATCCGCAGATTTACAGGGCGAATTTTAAACTAATAGGCTAGGTACCACTGCTTTCAAATCTCACGATATACCTAAGTAAATTATCACCTCAAAGACCTTCACACCTACGTGTGATCTCGCAAACAGACGTGCAAATAATTATGTACCTACTAGTCACTCATCGAGTAATGTTCCGTCCGGAGCTGAAGTCATATTGGAACGATAAAATAAACAATGCTATTGTAAATGCAGTTCTATTCTTGGACAGTTGAAGTAAGGCAAAACTAAACGATAGTTTCAGGATGCTTCTTAGATAAAATATAATTTTGAATAATGATGTAGAATTAGTATACAATTCCATTGTATTCTAAAACTTAAAGTATTGAAAGTGCATGTAGATAGTCCTCCTGATCTATCCCTGTAGTGCTGGGATAAGAATAGGGTTACGGTGTCCCCTGTCTGTCGTAAGAGGACTAAAAAGGGGCTTCCAGGGTTATAGGCATGAGTGGGAGCTCGAACTGTCCATCCAGCGATCCCGGGAGCGACATCGGTATGTGTTTCAGTCGCATATCGTCGTATACACCAGACGGTGTGGTGAGTTCCAATGCCCAACGGGGCAAAGCCCGTAAGGGCATCGCGCTCGGAGGACTCCAGTTGTATTCCGTTGAAGATCCAGGAGTCCATGCAGCGCTGAGACGGCCACCGAGGGGTTTTTAGTGCGGTAGAAATCCCACATAACCCGGTGTCGCTCCCACGCCTTCGGGTACCTTTCGAAGGCTTCCCCCTCGTTGACAAAAAAACGTAGTCCTACTGATAGCAAGTGGTCAATGCTGCTCGTAGATATTTACAAACAATTGCCAATAAGATTGAAGTGCTACATTACGCCGTAGATGTGTTACTATCAGCTCTGAGGAATAGATGTAATTCCTCAAGTAGTGTCACCCTTAGTAGATACTAAGCATGAATAGGTATTCATTTCCAAGCAAAAGCACAGTGCTGTTATAAAGAAATAGGTGCCTCGCGTTGGTCTCATTTTTGGTAATATTAGTAGAATATCTGTTTTAAATTATACTTTCCACGAGGAAATTGTATTGTAGTGTAAAATATCTGCCATTAAAGTAAGAAGTAATCTAGTGTGTTTACGTCTCATGTCTTCCAGTTTCACTAAACACTTCACTTCACACTAAACAGTTCAAAATATAGTAGGTGCTGTTGCTATTAAATACAAAGTCGATGATGCAGCCGCTTACCAAGTACTTACATCTGTTATATATCCATGTTTAATCTAAATTCTTGTCTGAGATTGATTACATATGTCCATGGGCGGCAGTGTCCACTTACCATTAGGTTCTGCATTCGGGTGTGCTACTTCGATATTAAAAAAAAATCAAAGCGATTTACCAATGCACATGTTTCAAGCGTCAAAGAGGGTCATAAAATTATTACACGCTAACGTAAAACATAAAACATTTCCATTAAAATGTTAGCATTTTAATATCAAACACGTGAACTCAGCTGCTGTATAAACATTAAAAACCTACAACATTATATTTTATAAATACAAATCATAAAAAGTCGTAAAAACGTATGAAAACATTAAATCATCTGATTATTCATCTGATTCTTCTATTGCCGGTGGACTTTCGACTGATTCCGTTTCGGATACCGAGTCAGGAATATGTTCTTCTGGACTTACGATTTCTTCTATTTCCGGAGGTTTCTCTTCTACGAATTCTTCTGTGATTTCCAAGAGAGGCTCTATTTTTTCCTCTACATGTGTAACTAACGTCTCTGGTAGATTAGCGATAGAAGATTTGTTGGAAGTGACAACCGGATTCGTCTCTGTTTCTTCGTCCTTCTCTTCTTTGGTGTAGTTTTCTCTGTAAAAATAGATGTATTTAGAACCTGTAACCCTAAATATAGTATATGTACGTTATTAACAATAGATTACTTAAAAAAAACAAAAAAACTCAAGTAAAAAATAAGCAAAAAAATACATACCGTATGTACTTACTAAAAATATATCAAGAAACATGCAGCATATAAAATAATAACATGAACAATGCTAATAATATTCCTCCTAAATATGTAGAAAAAATATTTTTTACTCATTTGATCATAAGTATTTCGTTTCTGATAATTATGATCAAACGGCTGTAATAAATAAAATATCTAAGATAACCGAACGTACACAAAACGAAATCAACTAAAAAAATTAAACTACAAACTACTCGTAAATATCTTTATAAATATCTTATTTACGGTGGAAAAATGTAGACGTAATTCGCACGATGCCAAGTGATACCAACATTGACAGTATCTATAGCGGTATTATAATAGAGTGAGGGGCATGCAGGCCTATGAGTGCGAGTGTCCAACAAATAATAAGAGAGGGAAGATGAGAGACACAATAATTATCTTTGTCTAATCAAAGATGCGAAAAAGAGAGGCAGGTAGGTACCCTCATTTGCCCTCTCTTTCGTTTTGATGGACACATTTTAGGCTGTCTCCCCTACTCTACCATTATAACTCTGTGAGGAAACCGCGCCGCCATAGCAACGACCATCAGCTGATTTGGAACATACCGAGTTTTGGAATTCATCCAGCAAAGGAATTTTAATAGCTTCGTCTTTGGCTGTTAAATCTTCGTGTTTAGATACATTTCCTGTTCAGTTTACTGCTTTTGTCTTTCGTTGGTGTAAACAATACTTAGCTAACTTATTTATAGAGTGAAATAGTTATAGCAGATCGAAGAGATATATACGGCTATGGTTCTGTAATCTATATCTGTGTATCTTATATAGTGCTCCTACAATTAGAAAACTAAACACATATTTAAAATTTTCAAGTTATTATAAATAAAGAAAAAATTGAAGTCGATAGAACTTCACTAAAACTGAAATAATTGGCCAAGTGCGACTCGTTACTCGCACACGGTGTTTTCCGCACCGCCAACTTTTGAACTTTTAAATTAGTAGGTATTTTTTACCATAATATGGAATTACTAATACATTGTTAAATTTTAAAGCATTTAAGTACCTATTACGATTCAATACATAAACCGAGAAAATACGAAACATTTTCTGAATGGGGACGCCCTAAACCTTCATGTATTTTTAACTTTTTAATTTTTAGTACTATTGTTATAGCTGTCATAGCAGTATACACTGTAATTTCAAGTTTTCGACTATGATGGTTCAAGAGATAGAGCGCTGTGACAGATAGATAAACGACAACGGAGGGTTAGTACTTAATATCATAATAATGAAGCTTTTCACTATAATTAATATGCTTTACAAACATATCTTACATACATGTAGTCTATCTTACAAAACTTGTTAGAAATGTTCGTTCGTTACATACAATACGTTCAAATCATACAGTAGCGGTTATAAACGGTTGTTCAATGGAACGATTTATTCGTTTGGGTGCTCGAGAATGGGCGTCATCTCCGTTTCCTGCTCAGAGGCCGGTTTGATCCAGAATATTAACGTTAACCCATCTGTGTCTAGATTTCTTACTACCTATAGTTAATCTATTATATTAATGCGTGAAGCGAATTTGCGGTAGCATTTTTCGAATACTGCACAGAGGAGTATGGGATTAGGCATACATTAAAGTTCATAAACAGAAGGAGCGAGGGAGCGATCGCAGGTCATCCTCGGTCAGGTGAACAAATGAAAACAGATGGATTCGAAGGCCCGCGACCCGCGTTGCGGAGCGGTCACCATACCGGTCTGACACGCAATCTGAATGATGAATTTAGATTTCTGTTTTGGGTGTTGGATGTTTGTGTATTCGTGTTTCCATGCCACCCGCGACTCAGGAAAAAATCCTCGTCGTCAACCCATTACTGTCCCACTTCGAAAAGTCAGAAGTGCGTGCCTGGGATTTGAACCTCAAACCCTTCAATTGAGAGGCCGAGTTTCAACCATTAGGCTATCACTGCTTATATCCTACTATGGGGCTCTGTCGTGTAAAAAGCGTTTATTATTCAGTTGCAATTTGGGATCTGAAGTTCGGTTACTAGAATAAAGCGTATCTAGTCTCATCTCCATCTAAACTCCGTTTCCTGTTACGTGGGCTTAGCACACGGATAGACCAGTTCGAGCCAGATAACATTTCCTGCCTGTGTCTAGATTAGCTGTTTCTCGTGCCTCTAGTACTGCGTGGTGGAATGCAAATCACACAAACATCGAATCTAACATCTGCGTATGTCTGTTTATTTGTAACTTTAGTTGTGATTTGTAAAGCTGGACACATCCAGACATCTGTGATCGGTCGCAGATAGTATTGGAGGCCTACCTGATACTTTGTCCCCCATGAAGGCTAAGTTTGAAAGCCTCCTATAAGTGTAAGCCCTAGTCAGTTAATCACACTCTTCAAATCAGAGTACGGCAGCGCTTAACACTTCTCGTATGATTCAGGATTAGATGTTATGAGATGTTCGGTGCTCTGATTGCAATATATACTTTAAAGTCTGTGAAATCTTCAATTTTAAGAATTTGGTGTTTGTTATGGGTTTTATAGTTTGAATCCACAAGCATTTTTCGTCTTATTTTTAATTCCTTACTTCCTATGTTTTGCATAGATTTATCTATGCAAAAATTATGCATAGAAAAAAAAATTATATAAAGATATATTTTTGAATAAGTCTTATTATCAAAGAGCAACAAAAGACAGGGCAAGAAAGACGTTAAATACTTCAATAAGTATAGTCTAGTTCACGTCAACGCACATAATAGATCGTCTCCTCACTAGCCGGCCCATTAAACAGCTTAGGGCTAAACAAAGATGCATTAAACGCATATCCTGCCGGTCTGGCAATTCTCTAGGGCTGCGCATCGGGTACATCGGGATCGGGTCATAAGAAATTGTTTAAAGATATGTACAAAATCAAAGAAAACATCAAAACATGTAATATAGTAATTTTCCTTCGGACTTTGTTCTTGTCACGTGTTATATTTCTGTGCTTTTTTTACATGTAGGCGTGGATTTTCCCGCATCAGTCTCTCCACTTCCCGCATGGTTGTTAAACCGGCGGAGGAGACGGGCCCCTCACGCCCATTTACGGCTCCCCTAACAGAGGCATTGGCGTAGGACTCGGACTCTTACATCAAATTCCAACAAGCCTCGAGGTGGCGCGTGCGGTGTTCCCGTGCGCACCTCAAAGAAGACGGGATGGAGCAGCTCCAGCTTCATTCCAACTAGAGATGGGTCCGGACGCGGGCATACGCCGTCGGGACTGCGAACGAGTGCTATTAACGTACCCGTGGTCTCGACTAAGGGCGTCCAGAGGAACACCATGGGGTTTTAGCCGGTAGGAATCCGGCATATCCTCTCTGCTGCCCCCGCACTGAGAGGAACCCATGAAGGGTTTGTTCATGAAAAAAAGGGTTGTTTGAGTAGTATGAGTGGTTCAGATAGCTTGGATAGTTCGAATGAATTGGGTTGTTTTGGGTGATTTGAGCGGTATGTATGGTTTTTGGTTGTTTGGGTGGTTATGAGCAATAACGGTGGTTTGAGCGGTATGAGTGGTTCAGATAGTTTGGGTGGCTTTGATGATTTGTATAGGTTGGGTTGTGTTGAGTGGTTTAGGTGGTATGAGTGGTTCAGATAGTTTGGGTGGCTTGGATAGGATTGGTGGCATTGTTTAGGTGGCGTGCTGGTAGTGTTTTTTTAACGCGAGTGAAACCGCGGCTATGACTAGTTTATTGATATTTTCGAAGGTTCAATTAGAAAACCTAAACCAGTATAATGATTCTTACATTACATTACTGCTATATGACAGAAATAATTGTGTGCTTTATTAAGGCGAAAATTTATGCCATAGAACAATTACATTAAAGTTTTAACTTAGGTTTTTATAGCTTTTGTTAGTTCAAATGCTAATATAGCCGTTATCAACATTTTGCTATAATTTCCTTAAGCATTCCCAGCTATGACCGGCCACTCGCACTTTCCGAACACAGACTGGCGTTTCAACGAGTATCCGAATCCTTCAGCGCACTCACTATACGTAACTTGCGTTGAACTAATGTCGTTGCCAATAGCTCCGAGTGCGGTAGGCAATAGTTTACTAGACGTTATAACCAAAGGTTTCGTTGTGATACCCGCCATGAAAATTCAACTCTGGATCAACGCTATCGGTCTCATCATGGCGGCGTTGCCCGATCCCTACTGGACGGTGTTACACGACAGAATATTCGAGCTCATAACGAGTACGGAGATGATCGAATGGGAGTACGAGTACACTCCGTTCCAACTGTTCAACTTCAAGAAGACGAATGAGTCTATGTTGGAGAACAAGTACAGCTTGACGCTAGCCCTCGCCCACGCCATCTGGTACCACGCGGGGGCAGGTCAGATAATGCAAGTCCCAGTGTAAGTATTTGTTAAATTCTCTGACTTTAGTGATATTTTATTTAAACAAATGCAAAATTCTTTACGTTACGGTGATACGACGTTCTTTTTCATCTGAATGTACACATTAAACATGCTATCATGTGAGTATTATGTATTGGCTAGCTGAGCGACCGAGCTTAGCTGGTACGATAATATCCGATAACATTGTAACAGTGCCACCTGTTTTTGAATAGCTTGCATTGTATTAATTTTGCATTAATGAAATACCAGCGTGTTAGCTCGCGCGTTCAATAACAGATGACATTACATATAATATAAATGCATTTTTCATATTAGCTGGATCAAACTTAATAGTAAAAACCATATGAATACAAAATTCGTCAAAATCGTTAGAGCCCTTTCAGAGAAACCATTTTCAAACAATTATAGAAAAACTCTTGTTTAAAATGTAGAATAACTCGCTTTAATGATGTAAAAAGATACCATGTGTGTAAAAAAAATATCCAATATCCAAGTTGCCGAGGATTTTGTATAGCTTATTTGTTGATGATGTCGTAGGAGGCGACTGAGGGACAACATCTAAGTTCATAGCACTAATTTGTACGATCTAAACAAATAAATAAAATTGAAGTGTCTGTTTGTAATATCAAAAAAATGCAATCAAAATTTTTTGTTTTTCTTTGTTTGTCTGTCTGTCTGTTTGGCTGAAGTAATTTTCTAAACAGCTGGACCGATTTTGACGGAACTTTCATTGAAAGATAACTCAAGGTCTAAGGCGTGACTTAGGCTACTTTAATTTTTGAAAAAGCACTTGCGCGCTCCACGCGCTTGCGGCTGCTGTCGTGGGCGTTAATATCAGTTGATATTATGCAGATATTAATGTAGGTATATCTTATTACATCTTTAACGCTGGAGAAACCGCGGGGATCAGCTAGTGTGACATAAAAGTCATAACACTACACACAGAACAAATACTTTATTTGTCATTTCTATTTATGGTGACTATACCTATACATATAATAACCTAAAATCGTCTCATCAGCCAGTATTCCAATCAATTCCAGATTCATCAAGGAGAAGCTGTCGCCGGAGATCCGCAATGAAGTGCAGCTGATCTTCCTCTGCCACCTCGTGGGTCCGTACTTGCAACGGTTCAATTCGGATCTCTGCCGCGCCGTGATGGACATCACTATATCGCTGTACGAGCTACTGGCCAATATAGATAAAGCACAAGTCCATCTACAGTACATTGATCCCATTTGCGACTTGCTGTATCCTTTTTAAAGTTCGTTTGGAGTTGAATGGCACCACTATTCTTTCATTCATTCGTTTATGTTTGGAATTCACATACAAAAATAGTTATTTCTCAACGTATTGATGTATTTCTCTACAATAATATCGTTAGTGGTCTACAAATATTCCATAAAAGCAATAGCAGGAAAATATTTTCGAGAATTTATATGTGTATCATCGCAAGCGTGGAATAATGTCTGATCTGTAAAAGCAATAACATAAGATTACATTCAAAACAGCTAAGTAGCTTGGCTTAAAATCTGGATAATATTTATATATGTTTTTAATACTTCGTTAGATATCTTAATTATTCAAATAGATCAGAATAAATAAGATAACAAGCTGATCCCCGCGGTTTCACCCGCGTTAAAGAAGTAAAAAGGCATATATTTATATCTGCCCACAACTGGTATTAACGCCCACAACGGCGGCTAAAAGCGCGTGGAGCGCGCGCTAAGGTTTTTTTCGAAAATTAAAGTAGCCTAAGTTACGCCTTAGAGATTTAGCCAGTGAAAGTCCGTCAAAATCGGTCGAGCTGTCTTGAATGTTCTACCCGTCTAGAACTTCAGCCAAAGAGACAGACAAACAATTTTTTTAAAATTGTACATTTGGTATAGGTACCGTATATGCTTTCATATGCATTTACTAAAAAGTTGTTATTTTGAGATTATAAATAGATACTTTTAGCTTTAACCATACTTTTACGTTATATTTGTGACGATATGTTTGTTTATGCAGCTGGTTGTTACCTGATTTAAAAAATTGGGTGAAAACTTTATTATTTACTAGTTGCACCCGCGGTTTCACTCGCGTTAAAAACACTACCACCACGCCTCCCATACAATGCCACCAAGCCACCCAAACTATCTGAACCACTCATACCGCTCAAACCACCCTAACTCCTCAAAATCACCCAAACAACCCAAGACTACCCAAACACCCTTTTTTTTGTCGAGGGGGAAACCTTCAAAAGGTATCCAACGTCGTGGGAGCGACGCCGGGTTATATGGGATTTAACGCACTAAAACCCCCCCAGTGGCCGTCCTTGGCGCTGCGAAGAGGACTCTGGGATCTCCAAAGGAACGCAACCGGAGTCCTCTGAGCGTAGTTGCCCCATCGGGCTCTACTCGGGCGAGCGCTTATTCTCGCTGTACCATCTGGTGCACGACGGCATGCGACCACACATACCGCCGTCTTTCCCGGTGTGCTTACATGGACGCTTCGAGCTCCCACTGTAGCCCTACTGTAGCCCTCTCTAGCTCCGCCCGTAACCCCGGATGCCCCCTTTAGCCCTATTCTGGTCCCGGGAACACAGGGACACCGCGCCGGGGGCATCAAGTACGCTCGTAGCGCTCCACCTTCGGGTGGGTTCAGTGGTTCTTCGCGGTCATTACGACGTCGCAGAAGGTAATCATGCCGTCACAGACCACGCTGAGCTGAACCATCGCCCCGACGATAACCGCAGGAGTGAGGTTTTCTCCCACTTTCCGGACGAGGACTTTCCGCTCGGATTCCCACGCTGGGCAAAACTCGAGCGTGTGCTGGGCGGTATCCTCGTTGGCCTCGCAATGGTGACAACGACGCCTCTCTTCCCTTCCGATCCTGTTCAGATACTCGTCGAAGCAACCGTGCCCGGTGATTATCTGGGTCAGGCGGAAATTCACCTGACCCTCACTCTTGAGCCAAGCCCGAAGGTTCGGCACACCACCCTCTAGCGCATGTTCCGTGGTTCCATGAGCCGATCTTGCCAGCACTTCAGAGCGTGCCCTTTGGCCCTCCTCCGAAGTGCTTCGACCGTCTCTAAGTCGAATGGATCAGTCCCCGGGCGGAGGACGCGGATCTTACGGAAGACCCTTGCGTCCATATCCGCCAGGATGTTCAGGGGCAGGAACCGCCCCAGGGCTGTCGCCGCCTCGTACGAAATGGTACGGTAACCACGGGCGCCTCGAATTGCGATTCTACGTTGCGTGGAGTTTAACTTCCGCGCTGCGCCGGTAGGCAGACAATCTGTCCGACCATACCGGAGCCCCATAGACCGCAATCGAGCGCACCACACTCGCATAGAGGTGGCGGACTTCCTCCTTTGGTCCCCCGAGATTCGGCAGCAGTCTGTGCATAGCACCCGCCACCTTGTGAATCCGGGGGACGAGACGGTCGAAGTGCTCGTCGAAGCACCAGCGGCCGTCCAGTAT
>DWNY01000199.1:0-18996 GCA_018250635.1 Telegonus apastus | reverse complement strand
ATATGCATAAAATAATAAGATATATTTTAAAAAGTAATAAAAAATATAGCAACGTGTAAATTAACAAAATAACAGATAACGAAGCTATGGAATTTCACAAAATGGAGATAAAGAAAAAAGAAGCAGAACAGAAAGAATTGGATAAGCAGAAACAGAAAATAAGAGAAGAGAAGAGCCAGCTGCAACTCATGGAGGCGGAATCTATCGAGAAAGAATGCGATGCAATTGATAAAGAGTGCTCTGTACTCAAGGTGATACCGCTAAACCAAAATGGTACCTACCTGGATAGGTACCATTTTGGTGAATTTTTCAAATGTGCGATGCGATGGTTCGAAGTGCCAAATCCGAAACTATAAAGAATATGAAAAATGCTGAAAGAAGTTACGAGACCGATTTTGATAACTACTAAAACTGCGTACTTAGATTTCTCCAAAAATTTCTTTCCCTAGCCGAGAAGCGAACTAGCTCATTTTGTACAAAAATCACACCATATATTATTGCGCTGTCGGATATTACTTATAAGGAGCAAACTCTGAAAGTAACCATATATCATAAACTAAAGGAAAATTTAATAATTACTAAAAAAAAACCTTTTCATACATTCTCATACTGCGCCGATATGGTGTTCTATAAGGCGACCAATTTCTCAACTTAGAAACCCCTAATCGATGGATGCCTTCGGTCTCCTTGGGTTGTTTAGTGTGGTAGCGTTGGCTGTTTAAATCGTCTATCCCCGATAGATTAATGATTTTAAAAAAATATACTTAATTCATTTTTTTTAATTTATGGAAGTGGCCAACTAATATGCAGTCAACGTCATTGACAATCGTAAGTTTCTACTACCGTCCATGGACATAATCGACCTCAGTTAAGATAAAGGCCTACCTAAGATCGGCCACAGCAGATGGTGGCAGATATAGTACCACCTAGATTATATTATACCTATTATTTTATAGTTATTGTTTCCTGCCCATTTAAAATATCTGTTCTGTTTACTTATAGAAACGAAATAAAGCTATAATGTTAAAACTGCGACGCCAGTTAATAGAATCTGAAGACTTAAGAAGAAAACTGATGAAAAATGCAGAATTTAATGCGTCAAAAGAGTAAATTCTATTTTGTTTTAACACATTATTTTCAATACCTACGTAACAAATAATAAAACACATTTTAAACTGTGTGAAATAGGTTTAATATCATAGAATCGTAAATAAATAGACTTGATTCAACACACGAGTATTATTGATAAGTTAGCCTAACAGACTTGATTATAAAACAAAACAATATTAATGTTAATAAAATTGTGATTATACAAACCGTCTCTACAAGTGCTATAGGTAAATTCAATGTAAATATCATAATAATACGTACGTTAATAATGTACGAGTATAAATATAATAACGTTAGAGGTATTATAAACAATTTCCCGTCGTTTTTTTTTTTTAATTTTGGTATTATGGTATTCCGCGTGTCTTTAAATCGTCGTCGTCAACCCATTACTATCCCATTGCTGGGCACGGGTCTCCTCTCAGGTTAAGAGGGCTTTAAGGCCATAGTTCACCGCGCTGGCCAAGTGCGAATTGGTAGACTTCACACACCTTCAAGAACTGTTTTTTTTAAAGAACTGTCAGGTGTGCAGGTTTCCTCACGATGTTTTCCTTCACCGACAAAGCAAGTGATAATTAAACTAATACGCATATAACTTCGAAAAGTCAGAGGGACGTGCCTGGGATTTGAACCTCGGACTCCTCGATTGAGAGGCCGAGTTTCAACCATTAGGCTATCACTGCTATTGTCTTTATATGCAAAGGGTAATTTTTTTATAATTTTCATAGGATTTTTTGTTCAATCGGATTTTGTGTCTTTTCCTTATTCGAGTAAATTCATTTTCATTATTAAATTGTATTAAACAAATAGGTAATACAAGCGTTTCTAGAAATGTGTGCCACACGAGCTTTACCCTAAATTTAGCACCAACGAATTTTCACCTCTTCAAGAGTTTGGTTGGAGAATTTAGTCAAAAGGAGTAGGAAATTTTAGAAATGAAATAATAATTTATTGAACCAGTCCGGTAAAAAAAACGACAGGAACTTATTAATTCAATAATACCCGAAAAGAAAGCGAACCATAATTATATCGTCAGAAGACATGATACAATTACTACATTTCGCATTAAAATAAGAATAAAATGCTTCAATTATCTAGTTGCAGTAGCAAGGCAACGCTTCTTTTTATCCAATGTGCAGAAGGTTTGTCAGATGGTAAATAAAAAGCTAAAACAAAATTTGATGAATGACCCGTGGTTGCCAATACGCCTTTTCTCTCCAATGTTTTGTAAAGCGGGCATCTGTACCTGGAGGACTCCTTAAATTGATTCTTTAGCTTTGGATACAACCAAACAGCAGGCATGCTATCGTTTAATATTTTTGGATACTGCTCCCCGATTGCAAAAGATGCCCGATCCCAGCGACCCCCGTCCATAAAAAGACCATGTACATAAACGCCCCATTCCGGCGGGGTATCCTCATAATCTACTTTGCGTACTTCGAAGTCAAAAATTAATAAATCTATAGGTATTTTTTTAGCTCTTGCAAAATTTTGAACAGAACCAGTTAGAAAAGCTTGAGTAAAAAAGAAACCAGAAAGCCAAAACGTAGAAGGCTTTCCATTTTCAAACCAATCTGCTAACATTTCCAAACGTTCAACAAAGTCTGTAACGTAACTTGGCAAAGGTTTTAGGCTAGGATATGATACTTTACGCCAGTTATCTGGTATCTTCCCTAGTAACATGGCATTCGATTGCAAATCTAATGCAGGAGACATAACAATTAGACCTTTTACGGCCTTTTGTAAATCTAACAACGAATTTTTGATTTCATTAAGCAATTTATTAAAGCGTTCCATTTCCTGAATCAGCACTGTGTTCATTGATTCGTTGTAATCCACTGGATATTTTTTCTGTGACTTTTCGACATCGAATAGTTTTGGTAATTTTGATAAAATTTCTGCAGCCATGTGAACTAGAATAATTTCAGTATTTCCACCTTCCCCGCCGCTGCCAGCTCCTTCAACAAGAACTAAAGACGCGGTAAGCTGCATCGAAATTGAATAATCTCGAGTTATTCCTGCATTCATATGTAATCCAAACACTTCAGGTGGCGGATTTACTGGCACAGACTCAATATGCTTTAGATAATCTTGATATTCACATCGACGCGGCAATCCATATTGAGACCCTATGTCACAAAATAAATAATTTGGATCATTAACAACATCAGCATTTACGTAGTTATCTAGAATAGTGACGATCAGTCTACGGTCCCAATCGTCAGTAACTCGACCACCGTAGTTGCATTCTCCTGTTAGATATTTAATGGCAACGTATTGGATTTCTTCATACTGATTTAAGAACATTTGAAGTTGCATTACAGATATCTGGAAGTCTGAGTCATTGAAACCATATTGGATATTCCATCCTAAAGGACCGAACTTCTTTCTTTCTTGCACAACTGCATGAAAGAAACTAATTCCATACAACAATTTACTAAAAGGTTTGTCTTTTCCCGGGCAACCTTCAAAGAATTCAGGTTCCTTGACAGGTTCAGATATATAAGATCTATTAAGGTTATGCTGCAGCCCAGTTGGTGGTTCGTTGGTCATTTTAACACTGACTTGCAATACAGATTGTGGAAATTTATCAGATGGATAACTAGTTAACCACAGCCGAAAACTAAGATCCGTGTTAGTTAAATCAAAACCTTCTACAATTTTTTCAAGCACGGGAAGCCAAGAAACTGCTAAGTGACAATTTTGTAAACATACCCAACCACCTTCTAATTGAGCTCGTTCTATCATTGCTCTGGCAATAGGTCCTTGTCCTTGACCTAAAGATATAGAATTGAATCTATGTGAATATCCCATTCTTTCACAATATTTAATCAGCGCACCCATAGGATCAGATCCAGGCGATAATATAAATATAAGCGGCGCTAGACAATTAGAATCTCCAAAAGATTTTCCTATATCAAAAGGTGGTGGTGTGATGTATTTCTGCCCCATTTGTTTATCAACGAAGTCAGAAATTGCTATTGTAAGTTTATCTGGCCTTAAAACTCTTATTACTGATAACTTTTGAAATTGTGATAGCTTTTCTTCCCAACCGTCAGGTAGAACTTTTTTGTGAGGATCTATATCATCATAAACTTCTTTCCACTTATTTATATTATTCATAAAACTATTTTTAAATCCTTTATAACTTGGTAAATCATTAATTCTGCAAAGTTCATCCCAGCTTTTATCAGGCAGCCAATCATATGGTTTCTTTAAAGGGTTCTCAACTGCAATGCCACCGGTTATAAGAAAAATATATTCATCGTGATTCATTTCACCAGTTGATAACATCATTTTAGAACACATTATAAAAGAAAACATTAACTTGTCTTTGTCAAACAGAGATCTGCAAACGTTACTGTACAAATTATATGTAAAAGTGTCTCTTAGAAACTTTAATCTCTTTTCGAGATCTTTAGACTTGTTGGCATTTTCAATAGATATAATATAGAGATTTATAAACCAAGTGAGTGAATATTGATACATGGGGTCTACGTTTGGTAACTCCGTGACGCAGTAATACAGTACTGCCGAATGAGAAGCTATTGGTCTATATCCTAATCTGAATTTTTCAATTATAATTTCGGTCTCTAAACTGGCTTCTTGTTTTTTCATGATATCAATAGCTAATATTTTTGAAGAGTCCAATACTTCTATAGCAGATTCGTCCTCTAATATATCTCCTTTTGTTTCTTGTAAGGTTCGTAATATATCGTCTTCCACTTGTTTTAAGGCTGCTCGATTTGCTGCGCCTTGCACAATCAATTTTTCTCTTTTTTCTTGTAAGTCAGGTCTTTCTTTAGCTACGACTATTCCGAGTAATTGATCTTCTAATCCATCTTTAGTGAGCGCAAAATTGATTAATGTAACTTTATTAAATACCTCAGGTAAATAATGAGGATTTCTTAATTTCGTTGTCATGTATAATCGGAAATTAGGATGATATTCGATCACGTTGTCACCTAAAGCTATATATTCTTTTCCACCTTGAGTGTATGTATGTTTTAATAAAACAGGGTCTAAAGGAGCTTCAACATCTTCTAAAATGCAATCGATCAGAGCTGGTTTACCATATTCTAAGCATGTTTCTATTACTTTCATATAATTACCGTCGGTAAATTTCATTACTTGCAGGTCATTAGATTTTTCCATAGTTTTAATCCACTTATTGGCTTGTCCTTGTGGATCAACTAATAAAGACCACCGCATTGAGTTATCTTGTATTATGGCATTATCAGTTGAGAATGAATCCCTCGGTAACCCAGCAATACACCAATTTTGAATTTTAATATCAGTACCTAAGACATCCTTGAAAACAAATTGTTCAGAATGAGGCATGTCTAGTTTTATTACCAGGTTTCGCCATTTTTCTGTAATTTCTGTTCTAACAGGTAACGTATAAGGTGCCAAATACGCAATTATACCACAGGAAACTAAAATGTCTCCTGCTAAATTATCGTACAATAGTTGTAAATTTTCAGCCGCTGCAGTCCATCGTACCTTTTCACCTCCTAAACCACCTATTAGTTTTTCAGCTCGATACAATTTATCAATACATAATTGGACTTCATCTTCTAATGCCTTTTTCTTTATATTAGCTTCTTCTAATGCTTCATTTAATTCAGCAAGTTTTGCTTCTAACCGTGCAACAGTTGCTTTTTTTTCTTCCAAAATTGCCATAGTCTCGGCAAATTCTTTCTCTGCAGCTTCCAGTTTTGCTTTCTTTGGAGCCACTACTTTAGCCACAGCATCATACATATCCATTGCGATTATCCACTTACAAAGACCTTCCGCCGCAGTGGAAGCCTTAGCAATAATATGAGGCTTAAAATCTTTATTGGACAAATATTCTTTTCGTATCTTTTGCATAGTAGCCACAGATATATTATCTTTATCAAAGTTTTTAAGTGAATCTAAGAATCCCATATCCCCTAAAATTCTTTTACTTGGACCCCAATAGTCAAATATTTTTTTCCCCGGATTATCAGGATCTGGTATCTTATCAGGCGGAATTCCTTTCATCACACACACAGCTGCCATTACTAGCTTGACGGTTGCAGGAGGATTTTTCATAGATTTCACAATAGTAATATCAGCTGGTTTTAGCGTGTTTAATGCTGCAATTGCATCTTCAAGAATAGGCAAAGCTAGAGCCAAATCTGCTTCACAATCTTTTTTTAGTTCTTGTGCAGCGGCTGCTTGTACATTTGCTACCTTTTGATCTTCTCTTACTTGTGCAGCAGCTTTATCCGCAGTAGCGGTTTCAACTGCTATTTCTTCCATCATTTTCGTAGATTTTGCAGCCATGACTATTAGTTGCGGTTTTAAGGCATTTAAGTCTCGCTGCATAATTGCTACAGCATCAGCTGCTTGACCTAGTTTATCTAAACCATTTGTATATCTCAACTTTGCTGCTCTCAGTTCCCTTTGCTTCCTGTTTGTTAACGTGGTGAATGATTTAATTAAATCTAAATAAGACGCAGATGTAATATATGTTTTTCTTCCAAATTGATTAAAAAAATCAGCTGACACATGTCTTGCATCGACATGGAATTGTTTGCATGCTATTACTGCAGCAAATTTAACTTTATCGGGAACATTGACCTTGACCATATAATAGTGTGCAACCATTTCTAAAGCATCCTCTGGCCAACTGTCATACCAGTCAATTGTGCAACAGTTAACAAGGGATGGATAAAGCCGTAACCTTGTTCTAAAAGAACTACCAATCGGACTGAAACATAACACAACGTGTAATTTCGCTTTACAACGACCGACGAAGAATGCCAAAATCTGTAATGGACTTATGTCGAGATTTCTATTTCCACCTTGAGCCGCTAATCTCACCAGTTCAAGAATTTCTTGCTTTTCATCTAAGCCATACAAGTTGGGGACCTCTCCCGAATTCAATAAACTGTCTAAATTTTGAATAAATACTTCTTCTTTAATCTGACTCTCAGTAAATAAGAAAGTCGTATCTTTATTCAGTCCTCCAGATTCTCTTAATACTAACTTTAAATCATCGTGCCAATCTTTGACGCTATATGCTTTAGTAATTTCTGGCTGAAACACTTGTTGACCTAATATTGTACTGGCTAAACGAGTTAATGACTGGCGACCCGATCCACCTACACCGACTAATAATGCATTTCCAGATGGCATTGATAGCAGTCGACATATTTTTGATAAGTGCTCTAGAGCATAATCAAATAAAACAATTGTCATCTTCGCTTTATGCATTGTGTTATATTCTGTTAACATTTGGATTGCAACGTTTGAGAACACTTCTTTCGAAGGAATCTCTTCATACCTTCTTTCGCCTTCCGCGCTATCAGTATCTAAATAACAACCAAACATCATTTTTTTAATAGTTTCTTGTGTCACATCACCTTTTTCATTTTGATATGTGTCTAAAGCTGACTCAAAAGTATCTTTCATAAAATCACGCGTCGATTTCCTCAGAATGTCAAAAAACCATGATCTATCTAAATCATCTACAAGCCTATCAAAAAACACTCTCATAATTTCATGAACCCACACTCTGGTAAATGTTTTCTTATTATCAGCTGATTCTTTTCGCAATAAAGCACAACCTTGAATTACTCTTGAGAAATCTCTCAAGTTAAAGATATAATGGGATTTAGCAGGTGTTGGTCGGAGACCTTCCGTGGCTTGGTCATAAATATCCATGGTGGCAGATATAATATTTACTATTATTGGTTGAGTATCCTGTCCAAAACCATTTCGTCGCCAACCTAATTGCAATAATGATGTAAATATTTTAGTCATGCTTTCTTTTGAAAATTCATTGATTGAATAAATATTGTAATGTCTTAACATTCTCGGATATATTAGTTGCCTACTGCCCCCAACTGGTCCAATGGCACCGTAGAAAAATGTATCATAAATGTATAGTTTCTCCGTTGTTTTCAGGTCATACCAGTGTTTTTGATCGAAATACAACCTTAAAAGTTCTATGGCTGGTTGAGCTCCGTAAACTTCTTTCGCAGGCATATTCATATCATCTATAAAAATAATAGCCTGCTTGCCTTTAGTTGGGCCATAATTATTTTTCCGCCTCTTGACTAACTTTGATATAACTAAATCTTGCGTTTGATTAGCGGACGTAGTTGTTGTAAACGTAATAAATCCTGGAGTATATTTTTCCATGTCAATATTATTCATAAGAAAATTTTGGACATAAAAACTTTTTCCGGTACCCGTTGGGCCTATTAACAATAAGGGTTTTGAAAATGTTGTATGTAACTTTAATAGATATATATACTTTTCAGTTTCTAATGTTGGTATTACAGTTTGTAAAAGATTTATTTGCTCTTTAATTTGGACAGCTTTTACGGCATCTGGCCATGGTTTCCAGCAACCTTTCCCTTTGAACATATAATAATGGTCTATAATCATCCCCTCAGAAGGAATCGATACATCAATTCTGTCTATACTAGCAGGAATGCCTTCTTCTCCACGGAAATATGCTTTAACAAGTTCGTCGTATTTTTCACGTGAATCAGTATGTAATATTCCGCCTACACCCCAAACCAAAGCCGTCATAAATGCCGCCAAAAACCATGTTCTTGTATACTTTGTGTCCTCTTCTCCTTCTATAGCATTATCCATAAGCATTTCAACTAAACGCAGTGTGCTTATTACTAAGTTAATATCACCAGCAGTAACGAGTTGCATGCAATGTTTTTTTACAAAGTAAATTAAAGGATCTAATAACCATTCACACATGTTATATATATATTCTTCATTTTCTTCCAGCCATATAGGATTAAGAGTATTTAACCATGATTTATAAAATGGCATAGATCCTAAGGAAGCAGATTCCATATATATCATACCACATCTAGACACCGTAGCTGGTGAAGCTTGAGATAGATCCATGACCTCAAAAATCATGGACATTACGTTTGACATAGCCATTACTTCACCTGAGGTTAGGCAGAGTTTTTTATTATCATCTAAAACCGTATTCATATTCTCAATCCACACCGCGTCTACCGGACCATCAAAAACAATCCATTTTCTTACAGGAGTATCTTCAGAAGCAAAGTCTCTGAACATGGTGGCCACAATTCCATCAGTCCATTCGTAAGATATCGGATCAAATGCCCCATACAGCTGACCCATTGTTACCGCCTTAGGATTTAGTACCTTATATGTACATTCACAACCTCCTGGTTGATTGCGTTCATACATAAGGGTTAATGCTTCCGAAAGTATTTTTAAAGTCATGGATTTTGCAGAAAACGGGTCGCCTACAAGCATAAATCCATGTCGAACAATCATCATTTCATACGTTTGAATAATTTTTAACATGAAGCAATCCATTGGCTGAAGATTATTCCTCTCACACGTATCATGACAAGCTCTTAAAAAATTTTCATAATCGGGTTTAGGCAAAGTGATTCCTGGAAATAAATCGGATATAATACCTTCGAACAAAGGTACATCGAAAGACAAAAACTTTGGCAAATTCACGTCAGTGATAGACCTAAGCAATAGAATGCTCTCACTTTCATTTGGGAAACTTCGTTTTAAGTTTCCAGCCGCTGATAAAACCGTTTTTACTGCTCTCATTCCATAATCATAATGATTTTGTGATGATAACTGTTCAGAACAAAGGCGATAAGTTGTCACAATTTTAACAGATAAACTTCTAGCGTCTATAAAACCAAACGAATATAATGATATTTCTCCAATCATTGCGTAATCTGGAACCATCATAGCTACAGTACGAAATAATACTTTAAGATTATCCGGTAATTCTGACCGTCCCGCGTAGCCAGGATTCATTGTTATACATACATAACAAGCAGGATTTAGAGTTAGTATTGTACCTTCGAAGTCGAATGTTTCTAAATGTTGTCTAACTGCTTGCACAATGCATAATATTTGCTGCGCTATAACTGATAATACTTCTACTTCAATTCTGTTAAATTCATCGAAACAGACCCAAGCTCCACATGAGGCTAAGCCCTTAAAGAATTTACCCATAGCTTTATAATCTAATCCATCAGAACAGTTAAAAACTACACATTGCACGGCTAAAGCTTTCGCCAAGTCCTTAGTTGTCTCAGTTTTACCTGTACCTGCTGGCCCTTCAGGTGCACCATTTAAGTGAAGATAATAAGCGCCTATTAAAGTGCGATAACAACGATCAGTTAGAGGTGTAATTACTAATCGATCTGAATTTCCTAAATATTCGTAAGCGTAATTTACTACGGCATTAATTATTTTTACAAATACTCTTTCTTCTTCCCAATAGTATCGCAATTGCGCCAGCCATTGAAAATCTGTAACTTCTGTTACATTTTTATCTAAAAGCTCCTGTATTACATCCTTTGCGTGGACATCTATAACAATAAGTGCTTTAACAGTAATACTGCTAAGTTTTGTTAAGTCAGTACGCCGTATAACCGCCACGGTTTCGTTCAATTGTTTTGTTAATCCAACATGAAATGCTTGGAGTTCGCTTAATTTGTGAGTATTTAAACTTTCATGAACATCTACTGCCCAATAAATTTGAGATATAGCTAACACTACCATACCTTCCCATGACAATATCCATTCTACGCGGCCTAAATTAGGATAGTCGTAATACGATAACTCAGTTTCTGATTTAACCGCTTTAAGCATTTGATCTTCTACTTGAACTAGCCATTTTTCTACGGAACCTCTGGCGGCTGAGACACTTATGGTTTCGAGAAATTCTACTTGCTCCCCTTCCATCGATATCATAGCTGATATATTAAATTCTTCGTCGAAAACTAATCTGTTTATACCTTCAAAACACTTCTTTAAATGTGGTTGAACTTTAAGAGGATTTTTAGTTTCAGATAATATTTCCAACATCTCATCGTTTGACAGGAAGAAAAATCTTGGAAAATATAATCGTTTCTTTTCTAAGTAGTTATTAACTCCGTCGTTAATTTTTTCCAAGAATCCAGATGCTATTTTGAAAGATTCTAATACTCCAGCACCACCAGCTATTTCAAGAACGTGAGGGTCCTTATCCACAGAACCCATATAACGGCGATAAATATTATTTACTTCCACAAACATAACTCCCTCCTCAGGCATTTGAGCAACAATGTCTTTAGAAGAAAATATGGGAAGCAAATACAGCCACTGACTTTGAACTTTTCCCCACTCATCGATAGTAGAATTAACACGCATAATTTTTTCATACCAAGCTCTTACTTGTGCTTCGAATGGTTTAACAAAAGCAGAACCTCTCATACCCACAGTTTTAACTATATGATCATCCAAAACACTCTGAATATCGTCAAGACCTGAAAGTATAAAGATTCCAGTGTCTTTATACGGACTTGTCTTAAAACAAATATCAGTCCATTCAGCAATCATTTTGTTTAAATTTGTTATAAGTGCTAATTCCTTCGTTGCTGCTACGCTTATTATATCATATTGGTCAATTTCATCCCAAAGATTGAAATTAATTATTTTCCGTAATGTTGTGCCGGCTGTCGGAGTTAAATCAAATCCAGCTATATTAGACATTTCGTCCCAATGTCTTTGGACTAAAGCAGGGTTACACATAATATGTGCCATTTGAACATTAGGCCGCCACTCCTTTATCTCAACTACAGCTTGAGCGCATAATTTCATTGGCGCGGGTAAATTATTCATATCGGGATCATCAACAAGTCCTTGAAAACGTTTTTCCACACCTTCTGCAATTTGTTGTTTTATTTTAGCTCTGTATGCTTTAGAAAGCTTAAGAAATTCTTTATAGTAGAAATCGTGATCTTGCTCAATTTTTTCATGGTCCATATATTCAAATGGTCCATCCATCCAGGTGTAATAGCTACGTCTCCATGTATGAAGTAAGTAAACAAGATTGTAGAATGGAATTATGTAATCCTTTAACTCCTCTAGATCAGGGTAACTTGTGACAGGAAATTTGAATGTTACTTCTTCATTATTTATCCATGTAACAACTTTATCACAATCAGCCAAGCGATGAACCAGTTTCCTTAGATACTCTAAATATTCAAGCGTGTGGTTAATGTCGTCCATATTATCTAAAAGTTCCAAATAAGGCACCATTTCCATAACTTCTTTATTAAGAAACGCAATTTTTGATAACAGATTATCTTCCATTTCTGCTTTAAATGTTTCATAAGATGCAGCATTCTTCTCAAATATTGGTTTAATATCCGAAAGCCAATTTACAGTTCGTGTATTCGATGCTACGTGTTCCGGAGAAAGTGATGTCATTTCCAAAAGATTTGATATTATATTAATTTGTCTTAGTATCCTTTCTTTTAGAACTTCTACCAATACTGTCTTAGCATGTAAAATATAAACACCTTGTTCTACTAATTCAGCTGCATTTTCTGGTTCCTTCATTGCTTTAGCCGCTATAATTTCAAATTCTGTACAAATGCTATCATTTTCGCCCATATGCACTTTGACTATTCCAGCAATAATGTCGTTAATAAATTCCATGGCTTTCCTTTTCAATCCGTCAACCATTCTTAGTTGGCCTACGACAGCACAGTTGAAATATTCATTTTCTAGAACGCCAGTGATTTCAGAATCGATACCTTGAAAATATTTTATTTTATCTCTCGAGGTCTCAAATTCTGTCGATTGTTCAATAAATGTCATCAAGGCGCTTTTTGCAGAATCGCCATATAACATACGGTAACGATTTCCTAACGTTTCTAAATATTTAACTAATGGATCAAATACTACATTGAGTTGCTTCTGCAGTCGATTATGACCATCCTCGTGTAACCACTCATTATACTGAACAGGTAACGCGTCATAATTGTACGGTATTCTGAGATATTGCTCTATAGGCATGAGTCTTTGGGAGATATGAGAAATTGCATCAGCAATGCTATGATATACTCCATATACTGTTCCCAGGGATGGATCGTAGATGAACTCACCATCAAAATCCAAGTCTATATTTAAGATAGGTACAGTTTCAGGATCTTTCAGACATTCTATTATAGCATCAATAGAACGACGCATTAATTCTTGTATTTGCATTGATATCATTTTTGTAGCACAAATCACAAATTCTGGTATTTTCTTAGGCCGCATTCCTCTAAGGCATCGAGGATTTTTTAGCCAGTGAACAAGAATTGAGTACCAAGTACTGGATACAAGGTAATCAGCTTTTTTGATCTCCTCCAAGACTTTCGTTTGGAAATCATCTAAGTCCATAGGGCCTTTAGCTCTGTATTTCGCTAAATTGATTATATACTTAGGAAATGTTTTCTCAGAGGATTCTAAAACTAATCTTATAAAAGGGTGTAAAAGTAAAGATCCGTCTTTGAGTTTCTTTCGAAATTTAAGCATCTTATCATAATTGGGGGTAACTCCAACAAATTTGAAGTATGGTTCTTCATATCTCTTTCGCGAAACTCCGGGAACATCACGAATAACAAATTTTACAGCTAGATCGTGAAGATTTCGATTCCACTCCTCTTTGCTTTCATTAATTAACTCCTCTGTTAAAGAAGGGAAAGCATTTCGAAGTTTACTGGGGATTAAGTTCATAATTTTCTTTTCCCAAGATTTTAACATCGGTGGTGGTTGAATTTGGTCTGCGCATTGCCTAAGAACTGCTATATGTCTATCCTGTGATATTTCCAGTCGGTCTCTCTCCCTACGCTCTAAAGGCGGTCTAGCTATCTTAACTTTTCTGGTGGTGGCTTTTTCTTCAAGTATTTTACGAAACTTAGACTGTTTATCCTGTAAAGAAAAAAGCCGAATTTACAATTTACCATTTAAGCGCATTATTGTAGGCTCCACATCATGGTTTATGATTCAAGACTTACATATAGTAGCTAGGTATACTGACTAACAATCTACTAACCTAACAATCTGTTTATATTTTGTTTTAAGGTTACCTCACCTCAGGCTTTCCTTAATTCTGGAGGTGCAACGAACATGAGATTAACTTCCGTTTAAATTGAACTTCAGATTGGTGTTGGATTATCTTGCGCGGAATTGTCCTATACTAATACCAGATCTATTCGATTAAATAAAAAGGCAAATTTCACATACCTTTATCCGGTTGTACGGCGGGAGTGGTGTAAAAGGCAACTTATCCATCATGTGTATGTCCGGTATCGGTCGCATCTTCGGTATTCGGCATCCATTTTTCGTCTGCAACAGCTTCCTCAAGTCACTTTCCTCCATTTTGCAGTCGTACTCAATGTGCTACCTTATTATTACTTTGAAAGTAATTTGAATACAACATTATATCGCCTTCCTTTTGTGGCAAGAATTCGATTTAACAAAAATGATAAAACAATCGTTTGGTAACTATGACACCGCGTGACAGTTTGATTTTAAAACGTAAATAGATTGTAGCTAAAAAAGAGGTGATCTATTTGAATTTTGCGAATGGCCATATCACGGAAAAAAAAGAGACAAAAGGTGGAAGGGGCTTATGAGCGGATTAGTATGGGAACCGTGCTAGCCAAACAAACAATGAGATCAGTAATCGCATTATTACCGCTAAAACCTGCATCTTTATTGGTTGCCTGTTATCAACACTTGTAGTCGTGACAACCATATTGCCTCTACCAATCATGTGCCGACAGTACAAACAGTAAGTTGGATTTTGTGTGATCAATTAACCATGTAAAATTAACGTATCTGAGTAGCAGAGAAAGTTGGGAGAAATAGGTGTGTAGCGCAACTATAGCAACCGCTTCAAAATTTGAAAAAGATGGTTTGATTTGAGGAGGATTTTTGTATTGCGTCAGCCTTAAAAATTTGGTTTTAAGGCTGACAAGTTAGTAGTTAACATTTTACTACGCGTTTTTACGCGTAGTAAAATGTATTACAATGACCGACAATCACGTTAAAATAAAATAAAAAATATGAAATATAATCCGTCCATATCTCATTCTTGTGCTTGATGAAAGAATGTTCTGTACTTTAATAAATTTAATTGCTGACGAAAGAAAATGATAGGTAATAGAAATATAGTACTTTTTAAAACTATAGAATTTGCGTGATATAATTTTATTGGAACTAAACTGTATTAACGGGGATTATGACCAATATTTTTTTTATTTACAATTATTCATCATTAAATTTATTTTCTAAATATAAAGTATTATATGTATATAGAATTCTTTCTTTTTCAGTTATGGAGAACAAACGACAAATAAAACTATAAAGCTGTTTTTACATCTACAGATATCGTTCGTAGCAGTCAAATTAATACTAATATAAATAAATATTTTTTTAATTTAAAATGTATGAACGTATTAATATGTACTGTAACGTAATCGCACATAGACAGAGCGCATATCTGCCACGGTACATTAATATTACGGTACGATACGTTACGGTACGAATGACTGTATATGTAAATGAAGCTTAATCCTTAACATGTGGACAAGACAATTAAAACAAATCTATTGCGCACGTTTAATTTTTATATGTATCCCAACAAATAAAAGTAAATGAAACAATTATTTTCATAACTCTTGATGTGAATTATATTCGCACAAACAATAAACAAATGCACAAACATTATGTGTCATTAAATATATACATCAAGTTTTTACAAAACTTTCCCTTAACTTTATAAATTATTTACACCGCAATATCAATATCAATAAACATAGTAGAATAATATTAATAAATCGAGACTGAAACAAAATGAGTCTTGGTCAGATCAGAATATTGGAGAAGCGTTGATGACAGTGGCAATATAGGACACTTAGCAGCATTTTGTACTAGGGCCCTAAAACATTACACCTATCTTCGGTAACCGGTAAGAAAACCCCTATATTAGGGTGGGTTACTTTCAGGCTCTAGAATTAGGGGCCCCAGTATCATTCAGCCATCAGTCTTGCCGTCCTTTACGCCACTGGATGAAGGTGCCTACCATATTTAATGGCCCAAATTACTTAACTCTAACAATATCAGGTAGGAGTATAGATTGTTTATTACATGACCATTTTTAATAAATTAGATGTTTAGGACAGTCTATGTCACATGTTTCAACACAATATCAAAATATATTAAAAACGCATGGTCGTTTATATATTTCAAACTTTATTTTATTCTGTCCTTTAGTATTTTCCATAAGTGAAATTTATAAAAAAAAAAAACAATGAAAAGACTAAGGAATTATGTGTACATAAAAATATAAGATACATTTGACTACAAATGCAAACATAGAAATACGATATGTGTAACGATATCCAATATAAGGTCCTTTTCACAATAATAAATCTTTAATCATTCAGTCACTTAGTAGGGCAACTATTTAATATCTAATAAATAATTAGACTAAAGTTAGTTAAGATGGCATTCAACTGGGCACATTAAACATATAGGTGAAATAATGTAAAAAGAAAACAGAGTTACTTAAACCATGTATTAACATCGTAATAAAATAAGTCAACAGAAATGTTATTGAAAATTATCAAATGGCATAATCCATGAGTATAAAGTTTTGATACACCAACATATAAAGTTATCACAAATACAGCTTCATTAAATTAATTTTAATATACTCGTGGCACTGAATTATGACAAGCCCAAAATACGACTATACCAGACCACAATTCAAGGCGACTGTCTTTTCAGTGAGTTGATACTGTTTTCCAATCAATTATATGCTACTTCTGGCGTTTAAGTTTTTCAAAACCGCATGCTAAACGTTCGGAAAAACCAAGGCAACACTGGTCTGTGGAATAGTTGAAGATCGTTCAATTGGCACATATATTTGCGGGTCAGCTTAATATCTACATCTGTTCAGCTTAACGACCTTAAAACAAGATTACCGCTTTCACAAAAACTCTCTTTAAATATTTCGATGTCACTACCACGATAACACATTTATGTTTTCAGTTCACGTGTACGTGCAATTGTATAATAATAAAATGTTATACTAAAATTCTTCGTTCATCATTTTATCACACGTAGAATTTTAGTGACCAAGTAGGGCTAAACTACGTTGCGGACCACAGTTAACATTGTTATAAAGATATAACTTTGACTAATTAATGTAACAGGAATGTACTAATTTAATTAAGCAAATATAAGGTAATATATAACAATAACATAATTTTGACTTTATCAGTCTTTATCCGATGTTTTACTTTTTAATATACATGGCACTATATGGATCTAAGTACTTACATGACCGTAGGAACATCATTAATTTATAAATTCATTGTAAAAATTAAACATACAAAAATACATTTATATATCTAGTTTTCATGAAGCGAAATAGCTTGTTTGTACATTCCTTAATTAATTAGAACTTTTTAATAAAATATAGTCAAAAATTCCAATATTTATAAGTAAGCCTCACAATAAAGAAAAAATGTACTAAATGTCTAAATTGACAATGAAATATAACATGTGTAAATTATTCGCCTATAATATACATGAAAATATTTGAAATCACTGCCCTAACAATATTTTAGATTAAAAAAACAATCTTCTTGACCGCAATCTCGCACTAGAGCTAAAATATAAGCCCTAGAATTATCTCCATACAGGAAATAATTCATTAGATATAGGGCATACATATATTATACATATGTGGATGTAGAAGTAAAAGCTCCATACAAAATAAGCATGTGTTCGAGTAACCTTATGGTATTATAGCATAGTACACAATCACCCTACAAGCTTACTAATTACCTCATATATACGTAATTATGTAATTCTACACTGAACACTACCAAAGTATATAAGTGATAACAACTTGTGCTCTAGCTATCTTGCCTTCGTCAAAAAATGAATATATTCAAATACATTTATTCGATTCATATCAACTTTACAATTCCAACCTACTATACAAACGGACGCTTAAAAATTTCTAGAAATATCACATTTACAGCCAGATATATGGCTAAAGCCTAATATCTAATAATCAATTCCATTCTATGTACAATCCAAAATATACACATGACACACAGAAATGCATACAACAAGTATTTTGAAATAATAGATACATTTCTTTATTTACAGCCCGAAATTAAATGGAGAATTTAACAGTAATATAAAGTTAGGAGGAATCATAAAGCGGTAATATCATTATATCATTAATATTATTATGTCAATATTATGAGATCTTAACTTGTCAGACCAATTAAAAGTGAATATGAGTCTCCTCACAATATATGATATCGATCTTTTTTTTGTAAATAGAGGTTATTATGAATATGAGGTTACGTCACTATATTAAATACAAATGCATATATAATAAAGCTATGTGTATTGATTACATTACATTATGTGAAGCTCAAATTTTGTATGTTAATTTACAGCATTATATAACAGAATATGTATACCTTATAAAGAATAATTGTTGACTAATGACAAATATATCATATATTTGATGTCATCGACGCAGGCAAGGTAGCGAAGTCGTAATATGATATTTTTCCTCCAGAAACTATCAATATTGTTCTTCCAGTTCACCTAAATTGTTACTTATCATTTATCAACAACTTCTCTTTGGTCCATGATAGATGATAATTACATTTTTAATAATGCTGGCAACCAATTGTTTCCCTCATTGTGTTTTGATTTAATAAGTTATATCAAAAACACCTGAAATACTCAGGCCATCGAATCTGTCATTGAAATTGTCTAAGGGCCTTTTTTATAGTCTAATCACGCGCGTTATTACGTGCGTACAGTTCTAGTCCGTCTGTTTGATTACCAGATGATTTTCGCCTTTTAAAAATCCTAGTTAGGCCAAGTCAAAATGTAAAGTACATAAATTGGAGATTGTAAAGAGTTTAAATAAGGTTTTGAATGCGTGTTTGTGTAGACAATTGGGATCGTCCAAGGAGGTAAGAGATTACGTGTGGCAAGCCCGGTGCGCGGGCCCGGGCGGGG
>DWNY01000198.1:0-19023 GCA_018250635.1 Telegonus apastus | reverse complement strand
GAACATCCACCGTAGTCGGGAGAAGATAGGTAACCTAGTCGATCAATTCATGATTTGTTGTTGATGTTCATGACTTCTTTTACTAACAATGTCCTACCACAAACCGCGAGAACGAATATCGTTTAAAATATGATGTAACTGAGACAAATTAGAATTTCTTAGAGAACACGGAGTCAAGATTTACCTACCGTAATGTCAAATAGATCAAGGTCTATGCCTCGAGAAGACCTGATAAGCCTATTGATTGTCGATTAAAGAACGAAATCAATAAAATATTTGCAAGTATTTACAAAAAAAAAATACAGCGAATTCTAAATTTAAAATAAACCAGACAATATTGATGTGTACGAAACGGAATGGGCGCACGTACTAGACATTTTCCAGGTAACGTCACAAGATGACATCGCGCGGTACACGCGACTGCGATGTAGGGGCCTGTGCGACACAACAATATAACAGAGGTCGCACCTGCCCGGCTCGGTATCCGTCACCCGAGACACTTAATAAAGCCAACACGTCATTCGTAACGCTTTCTGCACAAAAGACGAAACAGAAGCTGACAGCAAAATTGCCCGCGGAATCGCACGCCCCATACCCTTTTATTTTTAGATTTTCGGCACACGGGGCGCTGGAAACAGTTTTTAATTGCCGGATAGCGGCCGCTCTGTTGACAAGGTAATGTTTGGTTTCGTGAGCACTTTTATCACTATTTTAAAATTTCTTTTTTTATTCCAAATCTGGCGTGAAATTTATTTTTCCACCCTATTAGTTAATTACAACCTATCTGTAAAAATTCCGTCCAACAATTAACTCTATCGTAGCCGCAAATTCAGAACAAGTTTAACATTTCCCTTCGTTATCGTAACTACGGGCCGATTGCTTTTCAAGACAGGGTTTATCTTGAGGTCCTTTATCTAACCTGCCCTGAAATTAGTTTAAGGTATATCAGTAATAAAACTTAAAGGTCCGGAATAAAGGTATTTCTTATAAGTGTCAAACAAAAAAATTGCTGTCATTCGAGAACACGATCACATTTTTTCTAGAAATGTAAATATCAAAAATATATGTATCTCTTTCTTACATTTACGTTGACATTGAAACGTCGACAATCCAAATAGGTATTAGAAGTACTCTTTTCTACAATTTGCATAATAGAATAAAAAGATTAAGGTAACAGCGGGAATCCCATTTTACGACATAAAGCTTTCATTGTAGAAAAAAAGGACCGTTTTCTCTGGAATAAAACCAACACGAGGTCGTATTCCTTAGAGTAATTTCGTAGAGCGCGTGTAATAATTGCTCGAAATTAAATAACATTTTTCACAACAAAGAAACAACGTGGATGGAAATTTTGTTGCGAAATGCCGGATTGTGTTGGAAAATAAGGCAGTTTTCGTTTTCATAACAATTTTTCAAGTTAATGGAGAATGATGCTAGATCCCTTCGTAATGAAGAAAAGCGTGTCACCGCCCTTGTCCTTTTCTAACACTAGAATTATTATTATGATTTCTTTTTATAACTTTTATTCCACTTAACGTCGATTTGGCGTCCAGTGTTTTATTAGACATTTTACTATGATGATCTTTTGCGGTATTCGCCGTGGACTTTAAGTAATAACTTTAGATAAACATAATTATATGTAATTCTTACTATAATGCTGTGAATAGTACATGCTAAAATTAAAATAACATCACATAACACAAACTATATTTAGAATACGATTAGATCATGTTATTCAGATAGTAATACCGCTGTTCATGTCTTTTTTATTTAAAACTCTTGAAACCTTACTTATTTTATTATTAACACAGGGATCCTATCTTAAAATGGATAAAGTTTGTAAGGATTTTTATAAAAGACTTTAAGGTGAAGTTTAAAAAAGAGACTTAATACGCTAAAGTCTGATTTTCAAAGCTCTTCTTAAGTATATCCAATTATGTAAGTAGCTTTTAGTGGTCCTTTAGAAAGCGACTCTATCAAAGTCCATTGAAAAAGGTACCACGTATTTTTCAAAAGCCAAAAGGAGGAGATTTGAAATTACAAACACAAAATAATCCATAGGTTCTTGAATAACACTGAAGTAAAATCAATTCCTAATATTGGCTCTTTGAAATGTATTGGTTTTGCTCTTGAAAGACAACTCTTAGATATTTACTTCGATCATAACACACTGAAACGTTTCTCCAATATGTCATTTGAATGAATGCGATACAAGGACCCTTCGTAGAATATTATCAAGAATAAAATATACATAAAAGGTAAAGTTTACTTAGATCAGGCGAGCAAACCTCGGGGTTTTTAGGGTTACATCAGAATAAAATACTTCGAAAATCATGGTACTTTCTACCTTCAAAGGACAGCTTACGTTAGAATAGAAATACTTTTGTGCACTACGAGGAAATCTAACTATACTTATATATTCATAGTGTTATAAATATACAATAGAAATATTAATAAAGTATCGACCTTTCTTGTATAAATACGAATATTTTCAGAGTAACATGAAAATATAAACAAATAGACAGATTCCCTGCGTCACGGGCGACATGTCTTCAAAAGACGGCGAGAGCGGCACAAAATGATATGTCTACGTAATCAACGGAAAGCATCGAGACCCATTGTTGAGAATCGATACGTATAATCTATTAGTGATATTAAAATGTACTGCGAAAATACTCCAAGATGGGTCCGCAAGATATTATTGTTATTTCAGAAAGGGGCGCCTATTTTACAGATTGCTTGAGTCAATATTATTCTAGGTATAATTTTCGTCGCATTCTCCCCCGCAATCTACAAACCACATTAAGGTAAATGCGGGAAGCATTGATTCACGGAACTTTAATGAAAATATATTATTTCATCTTGGCTTATATAAGCTACATACCAACTACCTATAGTAGAATGGAAGGATCCTACAGAAGATACATTAAATGAGATACATTATAAACATATTGGTTCATGCGATATAAGCTACTATTAATACTCATATTAATTTACCCTCACGAAGGTGTAAATTTATAAACATAGAAAGGTTTGAGATAACAATTGTTACTGGAAATAGAACGTCAATAAAATGTCGCTGTAAACTCGCTCTTCCCGATTTTTATGAAGGCAATAAACACTACCGATAACAACTATCGATGTCATATGAAATATTTATGCGGCACGAACTCTATTCAAGTCGTTAATCGATTCTTATTCTAATATATGAGATAACTTATAAAAGTATGTTCATACTAAGAAGCTAAGAAGTAAATTTCACTAAACGTGGTATTGCTGGATACCACGATTGAACTCATGTATAGGTTGAATATAAAAGTATGGAAAATTATGATAAAATGGACATAATAGGAAAATCTAGGCAAACGTATATAAACCTCCTTATTATACAAAGTCGGTTACATGTTTTTGGGAATTGGCAGATTATACAGATACAATATAAATGCAAAAAATATTTTCAATTCATAGCCGTATTGAGTATATAGCTGAATAAAGTCAAGACAGAAGCAATATTAACAAGTCAACGTTGATTAAATAAGAAACTGGACTAAATCTGTGTTGTGGTAAGTTCCAAAAAAATTGAGTGGGCCAGTCAATAAAGGTACGGAAGTAAAAAATGCATGCAACTGTCGTACATTGTCTGCGGGCGAATAAAACTGAGAGTCGGGAGGATACGAACGAAATTTTATGACGGAAATGAAAAATCGCTTCGGCATTTATGACCTTATTGTTCTGAGAAGCGGGCATGCCTAATATGAAAAAGAATAAAAAAGGGTACGGCGTGGAAAAGCTGTACCGGGTCTAATAATTTTTATTGCTATTTCACGACCTTACAGTCTGATTTAACTCGACGTGTGTAAATTATGATTTAATTTAATAACCACCGTTGAAAACGAGCATAAAATGTTTTTATGTGAGATAATATACTTTTCATTAAGAGTCATGTGTTACTCTCACAATTTTATATTCATGTTTTATGAGCTCAAGTAACGCGACAGGATTGAATTGTGGATGAATTTTCACTTGGTTTTCATACAGTGTGTTACAAACGTTAAGCGGCTGAATATGTAAACACAACACGAACTCCGCATTTTTTGGGTAAGGACTGGACTACATGAAAAATCCAAAGAGTTTACATAAACCATTTACTTCCTTCAAACATGTACTGAAACATGTTTTTTTTTTATTATGTTACTTTCACATTAATTTATAATTATATAACAGCATATCGTTAATAATAATACAGTGCGTGTATTAATATAATTATATTAACAAAGTATAGATAAAAAGTAAAAAATAGCAAATATCACGTGTCAAAACTTTAAGCATGTGTTTTGACAAGAAATATTAATATTTATTTTAGAAAGAGAAAAAATAGCACAAGCATAATTTCTGCAGTAAGGACAGCATCACATCACGCCGCACATTCGTCTCAGACGCCTAATATCATCCCGGCACCGGAGTAAGATGTCGAAATTAACGATCTTGATAATATTTGTTGGCTCGGCTGCCAGCTCTCCTCGTAATTAATCGCACCAATTTGTTCTGCGCTTATAACGGACATTTGTCAAGCACCCACCCCGCAACGGATGATTTTCGCACCAACTTCATAATCGATATTCGGAAATCGATTACGGGGTGTTGTTTACTTCAAGTTAATTCGTAAGACATCTTGTTTCCGGAAATAATGGTAATAATGGATATGGGTATCATGACTTAATGGAGCATACAATTAAAATTGTTCATTTTCTGTATACCTACGCATATCTAAATTATAAAATGTGTTTCGATTTAGTACTAATCTTTACAAAGAAAACAGTACAATAGGTACCTTTCTATATTTATATCCTCGACTTTATTCTGTTTTGTAGCAATTGTAAGGTTACGATTCAAAATATTGGAAATTTTCTAATTATGGTAGAATTTGGACCAAATGAAGTAGTAAATGAGCGTGCAGTACTTCAGGAGTAGCCCTGAAGATTAAGATCTTTGCCTGCCTGTAAGTAAACAGGCAACAAAATTCTTTCACTAAAATGCAAGGGTTGGTTTACGCTAGAAATAGCTGTAGCATTAGTAATTCCACTGGTCATTCCTAAATACTATTATATTGACATATATACCTACTTATGGATTTTCGTCATATAGGTATTTGTCAATATTTTTCAACAATTTTACGTGATGCATTTCATATCAAAATTCCTATTAATTGAACTTTGTTTCAAAGTTTACAATTCTATTACCCATGTGAGGCATGGCCGCAACAAATTGACCAGAGACTAGACATCGTGAAAGTTAGCAATTCTCATCGCAAGTAGCAAACCTCTTAGCCCCAGAACAATATAAGGCGACATTACTCGCTGTCACAACTCTACTTTATAGGGAAAGTGGATAGAGTTTAAACAAAGTTGCACAGGCTGGTTACTCCAGTAATGAATAGAGACGTCAGGCAGTAACCGCCACTCGGGCGCAACATATCATTTAACTTGTGCCAGATAACTGAACTATGTCGACCCGCTACTAAACTCGATACTGAACTACTATTTCGTAGACTCGTAAGCTTTGCTGATAAACAGCTTGAAACTGGAATTATTGATTAATATTTAGCAAAGCGTCTTAGTTTAACAATTCAGACGGAGAACAAACCGCATTCCCGAGTCACTTGTATTGCGTCATTTCACCTTAGTATTTCTCATAAAAGGGTCGTGATACTTGTATAGGTATAACTAAAGGATTAGAACTTTTGGTATTACAGACCATTTTGTGGGCGGAAATAACGGGGTGGGTGCCATATCCTTTCCCATTTTCCTAACTAAAACAGTTACCAAGTAAAGTTCTTTACTGTGTTCCGTGTTTGTTTATTTATTTCATACTTAAGTAACGGATAAATTAATCTACGCGTAACATAATTTATCCTAATATATTATTTCATGTATAAAAAAGAAATTATTTATTTGAATGTTAAGTTTTTTATCAGAAAGTATAGATTTTTATAGACAAATGAAGCTAGAATAGTTAATGTGCTAGTTCTTGCGACATAGTACGTATATATAGGCAGCAGTATTGCTTGACTGGTACGAAACAGTTGTATGAGTTATTTTTGCAAAAGTAACAAGCTGAGGAGTTCTACGATGTTTACTACGCTATTTATTAGTTTACGATATTTCCCTAATTGGCTGAAAAATATTCATAGAACATGCTCTGTGCATGTTGTAAGATAGACCGCATCATTAGGGATATTTGTAAGGCACAGGAGCGTAATTTACGAGACTGTTAGAACAAAACTAATCTAGCCTTTGGAAAAGTTGTGCGATAAAAGTAAACAGACGCTGCGGGAGGAACAAAGGGCAGTTAAACGTTTATAGGAGACAGTCATTTGCATACGAGACGATTTGAGTAAATATCGCGCAGTGATTGATGACATTGCGTTTATTTTTATTTCATTTCAATAGTTACATGTAGTGTTGCATAGACTTTCAAGTAGTTTTTCGATCTTTCTCAATAATGTTTTATTCACGAATTGTGCGTATGAGTCCTAATATTTATAGCTTTGGTTGATCGAATTGGTTGAATCGTAAACCCAGCTAATACGATGAATGCCGACGATAACAATCACAGTTAAATGTTTTAGTTTAAACTTAGCTGAAGATTGGAAAATAAACAATCAGAATGAAACTATTTTTTTTTTTTACGTTTCCGTGACCCAATTTTTTCTCAGTCGTAAATCTTTCACAAAATAATGACGTGACCAGGAAAGTACATGTGTATAGAAAGCAATTAAGAGCAGAATTATTCCCAATCTGCCAGGGGTAAGTAATACCTACGCTGTAACTACGGTATTACCAATTATTATCTACGATAAAATTAATCTCGAGTATAGTGTTTCGGTCCCTTGAGATTGAGTTACTTTCCTGGATCCAATAAAGCCTAATGTCACTATAAGAAACGTGTTAATGCTCACTATTTATCGTACCGCACCGGTGGGGTATGCCCGAGAGTAATGGCCTCACGCTACACTTTCCTAGCGAATTTTTTTCTCGATACAATGTATTGGAATAATCTGATATCTGATTTCGTAAAATCACACAGCGTAATGGAAAAGCGGAGGAAGTAATGAGTCAATAATGAGAGGAAAGCGCACATGACAATTGGAGAGTAGGATTTCTGGATCGAATGATAAACTCTTTAAGGATTTTCGTTTTATTTCATACACAGATTCCCTTATTTCAATCCTATAGCAAGCCGTTCTTGTTTTGGTACGTAGTAGTATATTTTTTTTAGAATTATTTTTTATTGAAGGGTAACATTTACCTATTTTATAAATGGTATAATTTTCAAATTTGCGATGTGCAAAATTTGATTTTGAAGATGGAGGCCTTTATAATATAACACATAACAAAAACATACAGCATTTTGCTTTAAGAAAAGGAAATACAATTTCTCTATTTGCATAATTTCAGTACTGTATTATATATTAACTACCTAGGCGACCGATCTTCGCTTAGATGATTAAATCCAATAACAATGTAAAGCATCGCTATCTGTTTTTGAAAAGCTAACATTGTATACAAAATTAAATACCAGAGATTTTTAATAGATGACGTTACTATAAATAAAAGCATTTTTTATGTAAGTGCAGAGAAAACACTTACCTAGATCTATTTCAGTACTATCTAAATACAAATTGTACATTTGTTTTCGTATTAATTAATTTAACAATATTCACCTTTAGATTTAGCAACCCACGCACATCTAAAGAGTTTACCTTACATTCTAATACTAAGACTTATCTTAAAAATATGATCAGAAAAAAATAGATTCAATAAATAAAAGAGAAAATATTACAAGTATTGCGCTTTGCTATCTCAGTGTTTTATACAATTGAGCGATTTATAACTGAAGAGGCATTCACTGGCTTCTTTGATCCAATTAGTGTCAATCAGTACTTGTTAAAAGATCAATATAGGTAGTTTCAAAGTATTCCTTATTATAAGAAATGATGAAGTAATTTTGTTGACTAACTTATTCCGTTTACGCGATTGTCGTTTATAACTAAGCGGACTGATTTGTTTAATATATTTTTTTATAATTTAATAAACTACCCAATTGCCTCTACCGTTAAGCACTATCAATTAAGAAGACTAATGTGTCGTTAAAGTTTGATAGTTTCTCATGGTTTCTCATTAGAAGTCTGTCGGAGGCGGCTCGCAAATTCACTGAGCCGATTTCCTACACAACTCGGTAACGAGTTCAAGTAGTTATATTTAGGTAGGTATATATTTGCACTCGATCATAAAGGACTATTAAACCGGAACGTTGTCTTCGGTTGGTCACCAATTAATCAACTTTCTACGCTTTTTCTTTCTACACAGAAGTATATATCAAGTATATGTAGATATTTATTGTATGCTTTTTTTCTTGAAGATTAAAAAATTTAAACTTATAAATCATACATAATATTTTTGTTTACTTTTATGTTATAGAAGTAGCAACCGAGGATGCTCTTCCCACTATCGGTATGTTAAGTGATAATCACTATAAACTATGGAAATTTGTTACCAGAACTTGCGAGGAATATACTTTAGTCTATATACTGTCTTAATGATCTAAATTTGACCTCAATTAAAAATAAATTCAAACTAAAATTATACATTCAAATAAAAAACTTTCATGTCTTTTTCGCTTGAGCATTAGAAAAATTCCCATCGTTGGGAAAATGAGATTTTATTTAGGTTTAATTATATATGTGGCCAAATAGATATATAATTTTTTGTATATATTTTTATGTCATGCCTTTTGCAATTTTGTATACCGCTTGTCAGTATCAAAAACTACTGATTGAATTTACCAACGTCGTCTCAACCAAACCGCACAACAATCGATACTGTTGAAAGAGAAAACAGACATATTATTTATAGCGATGTACAAAGATAACAATTCACCCCTCAATAGGCCGTGTGGAATCTAAAGCGATCGTAATTTCGTCGGGCAATATTTTGCCTTTTCATATTTTCCTTCTCCCTTTCCATTGAAGAGAGCTTGACACGATGCGATGCAAACGCACAGAAAATAAAAAAAACGGTTAAAATATATACAAAAGTATGTGTTGTCATTGACTCTGACAATGAAATTGGTCAGTAGACCAATTTCATTGTCAGAGTATAATCATGAGTTGTTGTGTTTTTAATTCAATAAATATTAAGTACATTTTAAATTAGTGGGTATAATTCCTTAAGCACCATGTGAATGATTTAGATACTTTACAGTGATTTACCAATTATTTATTATAGCTGCGTAGTAATTTTCTATCTATTTTATATTAATACGTGACGCGAAAATTTGCGGTTCCATTTTTCGAACATATATTAAATTAAACAAAAAAAAACATTCATTGTTTATATTACTGACATTGTGAAACACAAATGGTCAACTACTTATGTCAGATGTCTATATGAAAAATATGTTATTTCTTTTAAATGCGGCTTAGCAAATCTAACCTCTAGCTGTAATGTTTTTTCCTAATGAACTAACGAAAAATACAAAACAAAGTTATTTTTAAAGTTGGATGTATATATTTCGTTTTTTATTTGGTTTTAATTATATTCGAATTTCGACCATGTGACGGTACTACTAGTAATATTTATATTTTAAGTAATCCTTTGGCAGTGGAACCAGTCTCTTATAAGCGATACACGGCCGCGATTTCGTCTGTTATTTAGAGTCTCCGTCTTTCCTCATACGGTATGTCAGTTATACAAATATACAAAATCATTTGACTCTTCGCCTATAAGGAAAGTCATACAAACATGAAAGAGTCATACAAATATGATATTTCGATACTGTAAACGGATCACAGATAAACCTATTGAAAAAGTTTGTTTGTAAAAGGTGTTTCAAGATTTGTTCTTCCAATCTGTTTCCAATTGTATGGTCCAAGGTAACAGTTTCTGTTTCGAATTAATAAAAAGAATTTGAAATATAGAAACGAGCAGAATACTCAAAGAAAATAAAAGAAAAAAAACAACTAGACTTTATAAATATGTATGTATGATAAATTAAAAAGGTTCATCCTTAATTTTGCAAAATTCACTGAGAAGTATACGAAGACTAGGTATTAAATATTTAATGTAGGTACGTCGTTTTAAAGGCAGTGTTTACACTTGTGTCTAGGACTCCTTCGTCTGCCACAGATATTTGCCAGTGGCGTTTTAAACTCAAATAAAGACGGGAAACATTTAAATATTTCTGTCAACACATGTACAATAATACTGATATGATTAATTTGGGGGGTATAAAATTTACCTAAATTATTACATATTTGAGCTATTATATACTTAGTAAAACGATCGCTTTAAAATTATTGTGAAATAGTACAATTGTTTGTAAACTGTTAAGTAACTATTTTTAAGTACATAATTTACTTGATTCCAACGTATGTAGTATGTACGCGATTTTCTCAAATACTACTGATGCGATTTGTATGAGGTTTTTCATAATTGAAATCATTTGAATTGATAGTTTACAAAGTTGGTACTAGTATATAATACATTATGTTCTGATGAAAAACTTCCGACATATGCGACGAAAGTCTGTCATGAATTTTTACATATGTAATTTATGATAACTCAATATCTACTAAACCGATTCACATGAAACTTGTTGTAAATATTTGGTATGTAAAATAACATGAAATGACGATAACTTTGAAATTTAATTTCTCAATCGAAGAGATGCAGAGGTACTGCCAGCTAAATTATAGAAGTTGGCTATTTATCGTTTACAGATATGTGATAATACCTATTGGTAAACAAGGACATGATGAAAAATTTCGCCAAATATGTTCTAGTTGAAACAGTTTCAACTTACTTATCAGAGCTACGTATTCAACTCTGGTCGAACTCCGAGGAGATATTGGGTTTGATAATACTCTCTTACCAGTAAGTCTTCACGTTCGTTTTTTTCATATAAGTTTTAGAAAAAAAATCGGATAGCGGTTTCATATTGCCATATATATTTAATAAAATTGTATGGTCCATCAAATGTATGGTTTCCTATTAGACCATACGATGTACGATGTATGGTCTAATACGAAAATGCTATATTAGCGCATAGTATACTCGTATATCTCGTCCCGATCGGAGTTACCTGCACAGACTAACACGTATCTTGTTACGAACTTCTTCTTACTTTAAGCGATTGTAAATTGGCTTAAATCAACTAGGTGACGTTTATACGAAGTAACCACTATTCAAAGAGTATATGATGTCATCACTCGACTACAAGGAGATTACGGCAGATCAGTGGTACACGCCGTACACGAATTCACGTTGCGTTTGTAGGGGCGTCATTGTAAGCCTGCGTACGGCTTACCGGGGCTTGTGGTAACCTTGCGTGGGATTACTCGAATACACAAACAAACATTCTGTTACACGTTGTACGTTGTTTTCTAAGCTTACCACTTGATACATAGAAATGATATGTGCCTGACAGATATACATCGTTGTTTTAAATGAGAATCCAATATAGCATTCGTAGAAGCTTTCTCATATTCAAATGGATACAAAGTTAAGTGAGGTTCTCATTTATTATTGATTGTTTATTTAGGTTAGTTTATTCATGAAACTCGTTTGCTCTCCCGAAATATAAAAGTATTAAAAATAATATTTAAGTTCTTGAAGGAGCTCTGCTAAGTTGGCGGCATGTTTATGTATCTTATGACGTAGCTAATGCAGTTAAACTTAATTAAATTTTCAAGTTCCAAACATTGTCAAAGCAGGACACTATGAACCAAATCAAGTTATAACACTTTTGCGAAACTTGAAACAGTTCGAAACACACCAACTGTGTCGTGTGGCCAGTACATAGAAGTATACAAATTCATTAGCGTCCGAGCACTCTTTAGCCCCAAAGCACTAACCATATTTGGGCAGTAAGGTGTAATTCAATGAAACATCGGTGAAGTTTCGCGCGGGGACTGCACTACAAAGCGCTTGGCCGGATTAGTGTGTTCTGTTGGTCGGGAGCTGGACCGCCGCCCTGGACGCTAATAGAGTTAGCTTCAGTGGACCAACTTGCGAAGGGTCTGCGGACACTGTGGTCACCACACCGACCGTGCTACGAGTTTCAAACAAGGTATTAAGCAAGTCGCACTCAAACAGTGTAATCTATGTATTAATACGTGAATTGAATATTCGCAGAACCATTTTTCGAATACTGCGTGCAGAGACGAGTATGAAATTAGACATACGTGAAGGTTTATGTAGAGAAGAAGCGAGGAGAGATAACATTTATTTATAGTTATTGTCACAAATGCATTAAAATTAACACAATACATTTTTTGTTTAAATAATACCGTCAACAGCTAAACAAGTTAAACCTCATTTTTCCTATAACGAATGTTTTTCTTATGTACAGACTAAAATACATATACAAGTTTATTTTATATTTGGATGTTTAAATTTAGTTTTTATATGGTTTTAATTATGGTCGAATTTCGACCATTGTAACTGGTCCACTAGTATTTATATAATGCCTAAAATAGTTTTATTGTACAAAGTATCTAATCAGTAAATAGAAGATTTACATGTCACATTCTTCGTTTTCCTATATCGTGGCTATAAATAGGTACCTACACGGACAAAATAGTGAACAAGCACCCAACCCCCCAACCCCCCGAATAAATATATAATTAATAATTTAAGTGAGCGACCTTTATGGTGACCACTAACACCCACACGTGGTTGTGACACATCATCACATTAACGTTACTGTGTTATCGCACCTACACCCCAAATAATCTAAAGTGGGTTACTATGATGCGACCTTAACCCGGCTGTGACACATTTATTTTCACACTTTTTAACACGCTCGGTCAATGGGACAAATATTTAAATCAATTAGAACCCATGACTCTAAATCATAATAAATAATATTTTGCATAGTGATCTATATACAGAGTTTCCCGAAACTCAACGTCGAGCGGTGACCGGGTGAAGTACCAAGTTATACCAGCTCCAATAAAAATAAGAAGAAAAACAACAACACTTGGTTTAGGGAAAACTGTTATATTTCTGAAGTTGACGAAAGTTGACGACACTATCTTTCTCACTCCAACCCATAAGATGTACTATTTATCGTAATCCATTATAAAAATAAATTGACATGAAAGTGGCAAGTGTTGTACTATTTTGAAAACTGGACTAAATAGGCCATCTTTATAACTACTTGCCATCTTTATAGCTACTTGAGTAGTGTGGTACATTTTTTTAAATGATGTCTCAAAGTTAGTCAACCATTATTTCAGCTTGACGTTAACTTTAGGGAGACCCCGTATGTGATGAAATTATAATGTTAAAAAAATACAGGACGAATAGACAACCTCCTTCCTCCAGGAAGACAATCAAAAATATGTGTTATATGTATATTATCTTGAAATAAAAGCATATTACAGAAATAACTCACAATGCAGCGGTCTAAAATAGGGCACGATGTAAAATATTGAAAAGCGGGCACTGATAACATTAACCTCGGGATTCCATGCCCACTGCCTTGTTTGAACTCGCCTACTTAGCTTGTTGGACTTTAATTAATTAGTAACATATCAGATATGTGACATATATATATACATATATATATCGCAAAGAACTGTGAAATCAGTCTAGTTAGTAACCTACTATGACACTACAATTCTGTTCAGGTAACATGTGTGCCTTCCAATTAATATTTGCGTATGATTTTCATCAATTTTAAGGTAAGAGATCCCTCTTCATCCTGTTTATGTTAATTTATGGATTCTCTTAAATAACAGCAATATGACAACACCTTGATTGGCAGTGACCATATTTCCTACTAATCATAGCTCACTTCTAAGACCTGATTGGTAAATGGACGGTTAATGAGCCATTAGACGTAAATTCATCGTGTGCATGTATATGCAGTATAACGTGAGTGTTGTTGGTTAAAGCAGATGGGATAAGGATTTGAAGTATAATCATAATTCATATTCGCTTATGACATAATGATTCTAAGACTTATTCCTGTTATGAGCTACTATTTAATGTATTAAATCAAAATTTAATTTAGATTTAAAAGCAGATTTTATCAGTAGTATGTGTCTAATGTTCAACTTAAAACTACAAAAAACATTATTATCACGCTTAATAAATTTTTTACATATCTAAAGAATCCCGAAATAAGTAGTGCTATTTAATATTAAAATAAATATCAGAGATATTTATTGGCGATTAAACTAATTAATGTTGAGCGGGGGAGCGGTTGTTATTTACAGCTGTTATTGTTCGGCCGAGGATAATGGGGCGTAATGGCAAACTTTGAGCTGAGCTCAGATTTGAGAAGAGCTAATGTTCTTAAATCTGAACGGGTAGCGGTCTCCGGACAAATATTTTGCCACTTCGGTACGTTACCTGACCGGGGAAAGTGGCCGTGGGCGCGCCGCGGGGAGACAAAGTAAATATGTCCCCATTTCCCGGGTCGTCCCCACATTTTATCGGGGAGCGATCGGCGCTCGGGTCGGGAAATGAATTTAAAACGTGTTTGCGGGTAATCTGTTATCGGTCCCTTGTCTCTTGCTTGAATATAGACGTTCGGATCGGTCTTATGTCTCCGTCGTGATTTTGGGACTTGTGTGCTAAAATGTTTGAACACCGAAGTTATAAGTGGGATCACGACAATTTCAGCGATTATAGAGCATCAATATTTACTCCTCATACTTGCTTTATAAATTTACCGATAAAGCTATTTTAACGTTCTTAGCACGGTAAGATAATTTGCCAACGATACGAATTTTGAAATTGGTATCTCATATTACGGATTTACGAAATTACCTGGCGCGAGGAGGGCAACATTGCCAAATGTCATAAAGGAGTGTAAAACTGGTGTAATAAAGAGTACACATATACGAATTCAATGCTAGATGGAAGCAGACTCTAACACGAATAACATTGGGTTAATTATTTCGTCACAAGAGCTTTCGTAAGCCACTGTAATAGCGCTTCAGCCGTGCTCGGGAGAGCCATAAAAGCTACATAATACGTGGCAACGTAGAACTCTTATTATTTTAGTATCTGCGAAACGGTCGCGGAAAACATCTCGTAAAATAAAACCTGTCGCTGTAAGATGCAAGTCCCATTCTCCGAGGCGCCGTTCATCCGAAGCGAGCTTTCAAAATCCACCTGGATTCCGTGTGGACACCGGCTAGGATCGAACGCAGCGAGCTAGATGGATTTCTATGGAAAATACAGACTTTATGGTAGCCGAGGGATAAGTTTCCATTTTAAATTGAGGCGAAACTCTGAAATGTTTCCTTGTCTCCCGGCGGAGCGTGCTCGGGTATAAATAAAAATTCACGTCAGGTATGCGCACGGAAATATTTACACAAACCGAAAACTTACAAGTGGTTTGATAAATAAATTCGATGTGGAACTTTATGACTTTTAATACAACGTAAGTCAATGTTACGTTACTCCTACCGCCAGTATAAACCGCTGCCGCAGTATCGTACGTAATCAAAAGGAATACAAAATGGCATAAAAAGTGGAAGGTTTCAAGAGTAGTGTGAATCAGGCACTGAATGGGTTTAAAAAATTTCAGGGTTTTTTGGCGAAAACGCGAATAAGTCCCGGAAGCGCCCATTTACATAGCCGATGTCGGCGCGATGGTGCGTGGCGACTTCAAATGGGAATTATAATACCAAATTGAATACAAAACTTTCCTTTCAGTGCCGAGTAATGGAGGAGTCTATGCACCGGAACAATCGAAAAGACAAATAGAATAAGAGAGGAGACGAGACACTGGCTCTGTTGAAATAATAAGTGCCTGACGCCTTTTTGGACGTTCTTGCCGCGCTTTTTTTGTAACGATAAATTTTTACGCTTTGATCTTTCCAATTCAAATAGGCTTTTTTCTCGTTGAATCAGAAGTTATAGGAATATTTCAAAAGCTTTAAGTGAGGCGACGGAGCGGATTTTCCTTCCCACCGGCTATATCATTCTGATTGAAATGCAAATGAAATGGTGTCCATTCGGAACGTATTTATTCTAACTTCTTAGTTAATCTTTGAAATTAGGAAGACATCATATCAATATTTATATTACGATCCCGAGATAATACTTCTTTTACAGTTTCCAAGCGATTAACGGAGTCGCAGATTTGAATATTTGAGCAGAGGCAGTGATAATAATGGAGTTACGGATAAAGTTTATTTACTCACATATTTTTATTTATAATAATTATGTAGAAGATGGTATGGTAATAAAAGTATCGTAACAGATATAACGATATAATATTGGTCTTTGGGTCGATCCCGTAAGCACTACGTGCTCTCTTCTCGTGGTGTCATAAGAGGCGATAAGGGATTAGAAGTTAAAACAAACACATGGGTAGCCACGTCTTTTTGCGAAATTATTCATCAACTACGATTGCCAATATGCGCAGTGAAACACGATGATTACTACAAAACATAGCAGTTTACTGTTATAGCATCATGGATGGTTAACATTACCTTTCCAGTGCTTAAAGTAAGTGGTATTTGCACAAAATGATGAGAGCTATGTTCAGTTTTCCTGTGGATCGCTGTTTCAGTCGGAACCACAAATCCGACGAAACAAGCTGCGACAAAAACATTTGCCTATGCCGTTAGTGAATTGTTCTCCCGCTCGTGACTGGGTAATTTCCATACATTTGAAGTTCTATCGCCTGCGGGACGTTCGTTCTTTTGTTGATAAATGTTTGACGGGAACTCCGGGGACGCCATTAAAAGTTTTTTCGTGAATAATTCCAGTTTACATACGCAAATGTTTACTCGTGAGTTTGCCCGCGCTCACCTATTCGGTGATTTCTTTTCATAGAGTCGCTTGTTCAAAGGATAACGAACTTCTTCTGAACGGAGACATTCAATGGGTAATTGGAAAACTTTTCTAAGTTTTATACCACTACTTTTACTTACAGAGAATGTATTTAAAAACAAGTCAACTACGTTTTTCTGGCATGATGGATAACAAAAGTGTCATTCAAATGACCTTAAGACTTTTCAAACGGTTTTCATAAAATATATAATATTTTTTGATTTGATTAAAACAGACAGTTAAGAGTTTCTCTGATGTTGCAAATGTCTAGACTTAATTTATTCGATGGCAAGTATCAGGTTATGAACTGTATGCATTTAACAATTTGTGCAGGTGAAAGGAACAACAACAATAAATTGGAGAACAGCAGAAAAGACTGTATATGCAGACGAGTCGTACTTTAAGTCTATGCTCTTTAGTTATTTCTTATGTAGTTTCTAGTGTAACAAGTGCCAAGTTCGTGGAGTTGAGTTAGCGAAGCGAAGTTATTCGATCAGATTGTCTTATACGAGCGGCGTGAAGTCGCGAAGACTAGATTGTGGATAAACGAGCGCCCTACACGCCGCAAGTTGAGATTAGCATAATCCATACACTATACAGATTTTTTGTTGAATTCAAAACTCATTACTCTATATACGTGTTATTTCTAGAGTAGTAAATCGTTGAATTACCTATTAATTTAAAGCTATAGTCAACGCAGAGCTTAATTCGTTGAGTTAAGTATAGTTTCTCAATTTTGCATAGGGATTTCTTAAACTCGTAACATACATATGTAGATGTGCACTGAGATCTTCTATTATATGTATTTCCTGTAAGGATGTTAAATAAAAAATGAACTTGTTATTTAAAATACTTTTTGATACCGTTATTAACTGAATTTACCTGCACATTCGTTTTTAATATTTAACAGCCATATTCCGCGAGCCGGGTATCGTAGTAAAGCATTTAATCCTCGCGGTCGATATTAGTGTTATATTAAGTGGGATTAGTTGTTACTGCAAACAAATGACCGCTGTTTTAACGGTAGGTACCTGAATACAATATTTATCTGCAATAAAAGGGAATGAATAATAATTAGCAATCTCAAGGAACGCTTAAACATTTGTAATAGCATTTGCTACAATCGTTTTATTTCCCGGAATCCTGGAATATCTTGCGAGTTAATGTTTATAGTTGAAAGTAATATTCGGTAACAATTTCTTAAGCACGTTGTGCGTTTAATATACAAAGGTACCCACACCTGTGCGGGTCCACTTGCGAACTCTAATATTACGAAGCAAAACTTGTCTTCACATAAACACCGAAGTACATTACTTAGAAACAACAATATTAACTAGTTTCTACTACTATTTTAAATTAAAATAGGGTGCGAAATTATGTATGTACCTACTCGTATTAACTATTTTCGACATATTACTTGCTTCAAGGATTAATACGGCAGGAAGAAGGATTATTTGCTTTAATCAAATTAATAACGGCGAAGTGTTCTTTGTTTATTTATCATTATAACTCTATCTATCGGTTATTGTAGTAAAACGATAATTTTGTTTAATAAATAGCTGAAATATAATTGAGCTTGTTACTTATTATTTTTTACCTACTTATATGCGGTTTACGTATTCTATTAAAAGAGATATAACCCTAAACTGAAAGAAACAATAAATCACTTAAACATTGTACTGAGTTACACAGAGGCAATACGTAGAATTTACGAGAGATAAACTCGAGACGATATCGCACAAGTGTCTCATAAGGCACAAATCGAGAATGACCACATCAAGTTCTTTACGACAAATAATGTTCCGCGAACAAATAGAGTTATAGCCAAAACACTTTTCCCTTGTTTCGCCCGAAAATAGGGTACGAAAAAGATACGAGAAAGAACTAGCGTTCGGGAAGACAGCTTGATCCTACACGGCCGGAAAGGGGCAGCAACAAGTATATTGTTTACACATTACAAAGTAAACTTTATACTCGGTACACAGAATTTACTTTCGTTTAACAGTAGTTCTAGCGAAAAGAATTCACATGAGTTAAAACATACAGGGTGATACAGAAAATCTTACATACGTCGTTGGTTTGAATTAAATTTAATACTTTGCTCTACGCGAAAAAGGATTATATATTTTGCGATTATGCTCACCATTGTCGTCGGTGCTTAATT
>DWNY01000197.1:0-19075 GCA_018250635.1 Telegonus apastus | reverse complement strand
GTCATTATTATCGATTTATTAAGGATTTTAATATAACTGACAAAAATTTCATGCCTGGAATTTAATGAAAACAAAATTTATCCAATACCTTATTTACACGTAACATCTGTTCACAGTACACATTAATTAATGCATAATTAGTTTTAACATACAATGATTAAAACAATATTTCTTCCTTCTGTAAAATTATTTCAGGTAAAGTATTGTAAAAGTTAAATTAAGGAAGTCATTTCTTTGTAGATGTAATTATTTCTATATACAGTTTTTGAAAGCTTAGAAATAAAAAAAATCTACTTTTCAGAATTCAGTTTTTTAACAGGCTTCCTAAACGAAATAAATAATTTATATTTTGGAAATTGTTTAGTATATCTGTTTATTCGTTTGTTTTTTTGTGTTTAAAGTAATTTTCAAGATTAGATATATAAAAAGGCGAAAGTATGTAAATTCTATTTTAAATGGCAAAAAAAAAACCACGCAAACACTTCCATGAATTTATTCCACTAGAAAAGTCTATCATTAAACAAACATTCGAACTATACGTAATGGTGTGTGTTATGCTGTTTTATTGTGAACAACAAGGATAACGTGTGTTATTTTAATACAATGTATTACGGTAATAGGTATTGCGGATCCAATTTTTTCCGGTCGGGTAAATCTGCGTGACACATCCGTAATCCCACGCGTTTCTAGCCGAGTATCTGTTTTATCCTATTTTCATATTTTGCACCGGACTTTAGTTATCGTTCAGTTCGTTGTTGAAGGTTCTGTGATTGTGTTTCCAAGGTTGGAGCTTGCATATGATTGCTAGGGTTACGACTTCGAAATAACTAAACCCATGAGCGATTTGAGGTTATTGTTACTTTGTCTGTCTGTCTGTTTGCGAGTGATATTTATGTAGTCATACGAGACTGCAATGATATGATTGGTGGTAAGGCAATCTAAGATGGAATACGTCAATTACAAGATGTTTATAACTTCATATTTATAATTGAAATACTTTCAGGATCACAAAAAAATCTAAAATATATATATTTATAGGCTCTAATATAACAGACTCTAGAAATGGTGGACTGAGACCAACAAAGATACTATTTATGGGACATTCAAAGATATTATGCCCCTAATCTAGTTTAGCGCATCTTCCCCGTAACAGTATTTATGGCGGCATCCTAAATCACAAACGGGGAATCAGATGTAAAGCCGACAGGTGCGTGGAAAGGAACTTGTTAACATGTACTCCGCCTAACCATTAACCAGTCAACGCACGGGATTGCGTTGTATGTATGCGTGTTCTGTGGATAGTTGAAAACAGCGGATCTACGAGTACGCTTTGTGGTAACCTCTGTTCATGAACCTTGAGCGTCCCGTAAGACCGATGGAATTGAAGACGGACTTTGATAGAAGATCTCAAATACGATCAATATTAGTAAATTTATTATCGACAACTAATGATTAGTTGTAAGTAATGAGTACGTATTACACGTACAGGATTTAATTATATTAAATTTTACATAATACATAACTATTAAAGATTTTCCATGAATTTAAAGCTTCAAGTTACAACAGATTTACTTAAACCTACTCAAATTTTATTGGCAAGATTCATACGTCGATGTTGGGAAATAAACATTTTGTTCGGGCTGTTTAGAGCAAAAAATAGCGAGTCGAAAATAGGTACAGTCGTCGCGGCGCGCTCAGTTCACGGCAATTGCAATCAGCTGATTCATTCGTCGGGCAGGCGCTAGCCGGCCTTGCATGCAATGCAACGTCTGTCATTGACTCTAATTATTGTTTAGCAGGATATTTTCGCGGTACAGCGGACAAAAGCCGATAGATAAACGCACGAATCAACCAGTCATTTTATACTCGCTCCCTCGTTGATTAATTTTTAATATTCGTTTCGCGTTTATTTAAAACGAACTCCCCCGCACGACTAGCGATGTACAACCCATTGCAGCGTGATTTTTAAATTCTGCGCCGGTACCGTATATTTTAAAAGTAGTAAATGTGCTAAATGTATAAAGTCACCTACTCCCTGACTACCTAATAAAGTATTCAATAAAAGACCCACGCTCAATAAAATATTACTTCTTATTTTAGTTATAAATAAACCGAGAGCAGGAAATGGCAATGATAAAAATTACAATTTTATCTATTTGTATTGTTTTCTTAATGTTTCAATTAAGTAATACATTGATAGCTTACGATATAACTTATTATTTAAATGTCAAAGATAATTTCCAACGTAGTTGAAATACGAGGTTCAAGGATAAGTACCTGGACTTGCAAGATTGTAGCGGCACTTGCAAATATTGTCGTTTGTATGCACGGGCATGGCTGTGAACGGTACAGTCGAGAGGAGTCATCTCATACAAATGTGAACAAAGGATGGTCTTACGTTGTATCTTGTGTCACCTCGTTAGGAAACATGCTTAGGAATAGTCAGTGCACTTAGAATTTAAGTATACAGAGAGATCGATTTCATATCTTTAATCGGCTGGTAACCTTATTATTAATAGTATGGACAAAAAGATTATAGGCAAATGAGGAACGGAAAAACTATGATGAATGAAACTAGTATTTATACATGCGATAAAAATGTCGTCGATCAAGTTTCGGAAGCAAGGTGACATCTGTGACCCAAAGGTGACCCGAGACCGTACGCAGTTCGACGAACCCCGTATACCTTTGCGGTAAGCTGATTAGACAGTTGCTAAGTTATTATTATGGTGTAAATAATGTACTAAAATATTGTTCTTGCGACTGATTGATATTAAACATATTATGATACGATCATAATCAAATCATGAGATTTGAATTTTAACAACGTTTCCTAGTAATACAAAGCACGAAACAAGAGTAATAAACGTTTAATCGAGACGAAGTAAAGGACCTAAGTGCGAGTCGTAAAGTTTTTACAAGAGACCGTGAGGTGCGCGGAGAAATTAGCTCGTTACATGGGCGTCGGTAACACGAGTTTAGCAACATTGTATTGGAGCGGTACTTTGTTAAAAGAAATATAAAATAAGAGTAGCACAACGTAGCGTATTTACCCCCACGGGCGGGCAATAGAGGCAGCCGCCAACTAATTGCGAAAAACGAGATTAACGCTCACTATAGAGGCACTAAACGAGGATAGCTCTGTTTACCGCCCCGGTTTCGTTCCTTTTACAACACCACTAATAGACTTATTTTATTACGGAGAAACGTCGAGATAACATTTATATTTAGCAACTTAGTAATCATCGTTAAACCAACACCATTAAGTGTCCGACCGACTGTGTGAATTGAATGTGTATTTAGTGATTGCCGCCACAAGATTTACAATCATCGATCCATTAAGTTAATTGAATTAATGAGAAATTTTATAGGCAATAAGTTAACGTATACAATCGTACGACGTATTCCATTTAGAAATGGATACTGCTGCCGGTGAGGAACTCCCGAGAGACGACTTCCGTTGCCGACTCATATTTTTGTACAACAAGAATGTACTCCTGTTCGAGATGCCAATCTAATATCCCTTATATTAGATTGGCATGAATGAATGGTTATATAACCATTGGATTTACAAGCAAAATAATAGGGAAGATCACGAGCATATTGAATTACAGTCTTAAGAAGTCCGAAGTATTGGACTCCAAATGCTTTGACGACCGTTATCATAAGACAATAAATTAGAGGCGATTGTAAATATGACTTCCGATGCAATCAAATATTTACAAGTAACTAACACCTCTGAACCTATCGTATGATTATAGGGCGCATAAAAAAAACCAAATTAAAGACACAAAACATGCAAGCAGACACTAACAAACATATGAATAAGCTCTGTTTTGACGTTAGTTTTAAAACGAGCGAAACGGGAACCAAACGTGAACCTATAACAACAATAACATATCGTTTGCTACAACAATATTGATTTACAAAACAATTTTCTCCGACCGCAATAATTTAATACATCCAGCACGTCTACATCGGATGCGGATCTCAGAAAGTTGTTTGCGAGACGTATGTTGTATGTAGTCGGGTACGTACCGTGTCGAGAAATCATAACAAACTGTAATCTATCACCGTATGAACGTACGGTAAGGTCGGTAAGTGTATCGCCCTTATTCGGGTTACAAACCGCAACAAGGAGGTACGAAAGACTCGTTAGATTAATAGAAGTGTGCTCAAGAATCATTTAAGACTAGACACCCTTTACAAGTAAGGCTTCGTGTGTAATAAAATAGGCATGTGGCTATTGCGCGCCAATAAAACCAATACAGTATAGATTTAATTTTCTTTATATATGCTGTATGGATGTTTTAGGTGAATAAGTAGAAGTATTTGGTGAATAAATTAATTGAAACGTGAGTATATTACTATAAGATATAGACGTGAATCTGTGTCAGGCGTATGTCGAGTAGCGGTAGTGCCCTATTGCACCTTTAGAACCCAGGTCATACTGTTTTTTTTATTCACGACGGGGGAAACTTTAAAAGATACCCGCCGCCGTAGCTACACCGGGTTATGTGGGATTTTTTTTCCTTTGTATTTAAAATTTCGTAGGTATTTAATCTAAATTGGATATAAGTTACTGGCTCCATAAATCGTGTTAGAATAATTCTTAACTCTTTAAAGGGTGTGTTTGTTGCATCCTGCCACATAAATAATGAGTATTTACTGTTTAGTGGACTATGAAAAGCCGACAAAAACGAACGTCTTGGGAATATGCAGGGAAAAATATTCGTTCGTACTAACATAATAAAACGGAAACAATAACAACATAGAGACCGCGACAACGGTATAAAATACTGGTAATTGTATTTGTCATTATTACAATCGCATAGTATTTTTGGCAATTTTGAAACAACAAGCAAATACTCTTAAAAATTTACATGTTCTAAGTGTAGTCACCTTTACGACAAGATAAAATTGAGCTTTGGATTAAAACAATAACAAACTCCTCCTCTATCTAAGATTAAAGCAATCAATCATTCACAAGTTACAATACATCAAATCAGTCATAAATTTTACTTAACCTACAAAATAGAAAAAAGAGTTAATATGTTACAATATGAAGCACTTAGCTGTAAACGAAAAACGGTGGATGATAATTGCCTTACATAAAAGATTACCGACCGGACCATTCCGAAAAAATGATCGCATCTCCTATCTATGCTCTTTTACAGAAAAAAAATGAAATCCAAAAAAAATGAAAAATGTGAAGACTCTGAACAAATTACTTAAAACAATCGTGTCCGGTAAGATTAACGCGGTATCAGGCGACAAGGGGACAACGGTGGCTAATTGTCGGTAATCGGACAAACGAGATTACCGACCGAACTGCCCTCGTACGGTCGAATACGTTTCCACTTCACTACTCTGTGCGGTTCCGAAACGTCTCGTATCGGATTGAATAAACTTTTATTTAACTTATTTTGTACAAGGCTTGTTACTATTGTATTATTTTATATACATTTTTTGCATTTTAAACATGACGGTTATATTTTATTTTTACATGGATTTTACTGCTAGAAGAATGAAGCAATATCGATTTAAAGTGTATTAATCACAATGATCACGTAAGCCATCATAAATAATATTTTTAACAACGTTAAATGGAAACGGGCCGTCACGGCAACAAAACGGCACGGCCGGCCCGGCACCGGATCCCGACGCCCGTCCCAATCGCGCCTGACGCAATCCAATTACTAAAGGGGAATTGTTGTTTTAAAAAACGGAATTTTTCACGCTATACTCGCAACCCCATCTCGGATTACACGTTTTTCCGACCGAGGCTCGCTTCAGCTTTCAGGTCGGGAATTAAGAAGACGACACTCTAAGTCAATTTTGCCTTCAACTGGATAATTCCGCAGCTACTCGGCATTGGACTAATTGTTGGAAGGATTCAATTTAAAGCTTATTAAAAGAAAACAGTTCAGTTCTAAATGTAATAAAAGTAAACAACTATTTACAACGGCTGTATTCTTAGGTCACGTTATAGGTACAGAGAAACGTGGTTAAGACCCTAAGCGTATGGCGTTATCGAGTTACCCATGAGTATCGGATGACCAGTTTGTTCTTTTTGCTCCCATGACTACCACTACCTACTTAAATATCAATTTCAACAGCTTTTAGGATCGCTTACATGGCGGCTAATAAAAACAAAACTTGATAGAAATAAATCAAAACATTGCGGTTAAATATGGGGTTAGGGAAGTGTATCGCCCATTATTCTTAAACAATTCAGAATAGGCAGCCACTCAGCAAACTTAGAAATTAATTAAGGGCACGACAAATCACAATTTCTCTTAAAATTGAAAGAAAACAATATTTCGCGAAGGAAACGTAAGCTACGCGACGGATTGTTTTGGAATGTTAATTTTTGAAGTGACATAATTTAATTGGCATCTAAGCAGATTATTGTTTACGTCTATACAATGAAGTTATGTATTGAGCTTATAATTTGGGCTTAGCTTTTATCTAGTATAAATATTGTTGTAAAATTCGTTTAACCAAACATAGAAAATGTCGTTCCATTCTAAATTTAATGGGATTTTATTATTCTTACAGCCTTGGTGTTAATCCGCACTGTAGAGTTAATAAATATTAGTATCATATCTAAAATTCAGGAGAATATAATAATTAATACAAGTAACATACCTTGAAAAAATATGCTTCCACTATGATAATGCAACTATTTTCTTTATTTTTGTTAAAATAGTTTTCTGATAGTTAAAATTAATTTACTTAGGTAGCTACGTTTTAACCTTAACAACTTAATGACGAAACTACTTATAAAAACTAAAGTAGGTACTTTAATGAAACCTTATACTCCCTTCGCTGGGTATTTAATATTAATTGGATGACCTATAAAACAGGACAAGGCTAGCCAATTACTCCAAATCAGGTTATGGTATACATTATAATTACATAAAATGTACCTACGCTAATTTATATTCGAACCGTAAGCGTATGAAGTTTAATTTCTGAATTTAAATTATTATCTTATTAATTATAGGGAGTAATCTTAATAAAACAATTATCAATGAAACAACAACGAAGCATTAATAAAAGGCATATTATACATTTGCATTACATAACATTTTATCGAAGGATTTTTTACTTTATCCACCCTTGAACATTTTAAATACAGTTTTTAACGTAAACCTACGGAACTATTATTCCGATTGAAAAAAAAAGCAATTAGCAGCATAATAAACACCTTCTAGTAGGATAGAACACACGAACACCCAGAACCAGAACAGAAATCTAAATGCATCATACAGATATATGTCTGGCCGGGGATCGAACACGAAACCCATTGCGTGTCAGACCGGTATGGTGACCACTTCGCCGCGGGTGTCGGCAGTTCAAATCCCTTATTTGCTACTGTTTTTAATTTCCTAAAATATTTCGTCTAATCGATGTGGTAGGTATTATCAACGAACGATAGTATGGGACGTATACGACTTAATCCCCAGGGGTAATAAATTTTTAAAAAACCCTTTCCATCCTTAAATCTTTTTTTATGTTATGGAAGTAGCAACCGAGCATGCAACCCACTTGATGGTATTACATATACCGCCCATGGACATCTGTAATCAACCCCAGATAAGATCACAGTAGTACCTGAGGTAGGTTATAGATCCTACGCTACCCCAACGACTAAGTTGGAACGCCTCGAATAAGTATGTCTCCCTTACCAAACCCTTCAAACCAGAACACAGCAACGCTACACTGGTGTTATAAGCCAAAACTAGGTGTGGCGGTTGTACCGCCGGCATCGAGCCACAATGTGTTCTACCCACCTTCATCTGTCAACAATCCTAACACTCAATGGACTAACCGACCGACAGCGAATTTTATTACGCAAAAATCAGTAACACCGGCACACGTGTTCTCCATATGGGTACCTACTCACATTTACGAGCGCTATGCACTTAGAGCGGTGCGGTGCAGTGCAATGTTACTTAATCGTCTCCTTGAAACAGTTTATTATCAGTCGAGTTGTGGACGTGACACAAATTTCGCCGGTAAACACCATTAACTGATACAAGTCTTATATGGACTGCGATTACCCATATGTTGCGTGGAATGCGTTCTCTGTTATGAGTGGCCGCTTGAATAGGAAGTGGCGAATCGAAGTACAGGTACTAGAATTCACAACAACTCCCCGTTTGTATATATAAAGTTGTAGTGTAGTATTACGAAAATTGGTTATATTTTACATAATACGACGAACAGAGGAGACCTCTTTCTCTTGAGAGATCGGTTAAAAATATACAATGCTACATCTCAATGCGTGGGGAGATGTACGTACGTACTTAGATAATTGAAACAACCTATATTTAATAACGTTTATTAGGTTTAAACAAATAAGGCTATGTGTTAAGACACTGGATAGAGGAGGACTATCCCTATTAAAAAGAAACTATGATAACGAATTAACATTAAGCATATAATTTCCCTGTTTTCTTTTAATACATAATACGCAACAGGAGAAAAGGCCAAAAAGGCACGCCCCAAAACCGTCAAAACAAAACCGTTAAAATGCGTCTCGAAATTCGCTACAAAGTGTTTACACGAAAGAACGGTAAGAGTGCGACCGCAACGATGAAACATCGAGAGCCACGGCCGATTCATTAATTAAACAGCTATCAACGAGCGAAGAGTTCCCATTCCCGCGGAAGTTTCAATACGCCATCGGGGTTAACTGTGACAAGGTTGTAGACAGAGGACCACCTGAGAAACGACGTTGTAGGCAACGTAAACGTTTCCGAGTAAATCATGTTCGTGACCAGTGTACGTTGGCCCCCGAGGAGCTATTGTGCTCGCAACGGTGCGGTATGACGTCGCGGCTCGATACAAACAAGTCGTAGATGAAGGTTAAGCGACGTCAAGTAAATTTTAACACGCAATTAGTAACCCAGCGGACACCTTGGCACCGATAGCCTAGGTTGTTCAGGGACTTTCAGCTTGAAGCAACTTAAACTTAAAAAAATCTATTTATCTCAATTCGATACTCGAAGCGCCTCGGTAGATACAAGAGTTTCGAACTGAACGTTTTTATTTATATTTATCCTCTTGCTATTCCACTAGTTTTATTGCCGGGGTGGTTAACGCACTTTTTCCGTAATAGGGCCTCTGGCAACAAATGTCGATCATTGTTTTTGTGCACGCAATCTGTCGGTTATGTTATGAACCGTACGATATAGCGAAACTTTATCGTTGCCGCTCTAATTCTTTTCAATGAGAAAATTGTTTTAACTGCCGTAAACATTGTTTTGCAGCGATACATCTGGGTGGGTATTTTGTTAAAATGAGTGGAGAAACAACTGTTAAATATAATTGCTTACTTACTCTTAAATATAATTGGCCCTTATAAGGTAAAGTGGATATATTCTAGCGGACAGAGTTCATCATCAACAATTTATTATCTCATTGCTGGCCATGATGACTTTGAAGGGATAGGAAGGAATCAGGCCATAGTCCGTCACACTAAGTGCAGATTCTTAAGACTTCACACACATTTGAGTGATCTTTTTTAAACATATGTATGTTTCTTCGTGATATTTCCATCTCGGCTCAAGAAAATTTCGAAACGTACTAATCTAGAATACGCCGGACTTCCAATTTCCGAAAATCACCCCATTCGGCTATCACTGCTCTAATCAACCAATTCTAATCGTCATCTTTACGCAGAACCGAGTCCGAGTGATCACAAGGAAGTGGTAGACCGGTGTGACTCATTAGCATTTACGAGTGACGCCGGCATAGCGACACGGGGGAGCGCCGTGCAACCCGCGCTTGGCCTGCGGTCGGTGCCAGACCGGCGTGTTCCGCTTGACGACAGCGCTGTTTCTATTGAATACCATGTGATACATTGTGTAGCGACACTCGCTACCGTCTACACTATCGACGAAGAAAACGAATAGACGTCAGGTAAGACAATTAACGTACAAATAAGTGAATTTGTCGTGATTTTCGCCAAGTATTGCGTTTGGATCTGACAAGTTCAATATTGCTTAAGTCGGACAAGGTCACGTCATAAAAAATACATTTAAAGTGACTTTACAAGGCTATTTTACACTTATTTATGAATAGAATATTTTTCCTAATATCCTCTAATTCCGTTTTCATATTTTTAATAACATCTCTTTTCCTGTGGCTGTCTTGGTAGGCAAGAACTAAACGACGTCCACGAGACTGGATTTAATGTTTTCCCGTGAATTGTTTGCCTTCTGTTCACAAACAAGTACAACCAAACGCGTAACCTGCTATTTGGAGGAGCAATTTTTGTTTGCCCAGACTTCTGTTCTGAAAGTTGATAGGTGGGATTTGGCTAAGATAATTATTTAATAGGAGGTATGGCTCCGTCATAGCAGTTATTCTGGTATATTGTGTAAATGTTTAGGTGTCTATTAGTTTACCTATTCAGCCTGTTTATACCGCGGCCGTGCCGACCACCCCGCCCGGTTGACGCCCGCACAATAATCCGGGTGGCAACAGTGCCGGCGTGACGTCCCGCACTCACCTTGACTCAGTTTAGTTGGCCTGCTTGCACTACACTATTTGCGAACCGTGTACCGTTGATTAGTCTCACATCGCCTCTCGTGAACACACACACCTTATCAACTCTGGAATTTTTTCGTAGCGATTGCACACCGTCCCCGCCGAGAAACCAAACAAAGGCATCTAAAAATTTCCAGTACCTCTACGAAGCGCGAATATATGTAACCCAACAGCCGGTACTTTGTTTACATTAATTATTTACAAAGAAATTATAACAATTAGCTTTCAATATGAGGTATGTTTTTCTGTACATGTCCTATTTTGTAAGGAATTATTAACGCAATGCTAATCAAAGAAAATTTACTGATGAGAAATGACTAAATCATTGCATCATTAAATACCTACATGTATGACGCTTTCTACGAGTAGGTACATACATTTTTGCATCATAGGTGCCGTAGACACACAAAGGTATACAAATATTCAGAGCCAAAACAGTAAACAAATCCGTAATTAAAGGGAATGCCTGACCGACGATTTAACCAAGAATGCGATACTGATTAGAATCAATTTCTCGATAGGTTTCAAATCTGCTAAGATATCGCATAATATACTTACTGTTCGTGTATTGATAATTGAACGTAATTATTATATAATGCAAGCTAACTGTTATATGACGCGAACATTTTTAGTCCTCCGGAGTGGCAACGGGTCTGTGATCGGCATCAGGTATAACTGTTCCATGTAGACTCAGTTAACTCGGTTAGAGATATCCAAGAACATTTATATTTGCCACTTCATTCTTGTAAAAAAAAGCTAAAACAAACCTATCTACTACTTATGATTTATAAGTGCATTTTCTAACGGGTCACGTGTGTCTATTGTTTTGTAAAAGTATTTCGTAACACAATACGTAGTGCTCAATATAATTACGAGAAAGATATTATTGTGTAACTGTGGGTGCACCGAACGCGGTCATATTGTGTTCACATACGGCTAGTTGCGCAGTAGCACACATACGTCATACCTACATATCCATGACTTACTTAAGAGTAAGCAAGTTTTTTTAGTTATAAATAAACACGTGTCGAGGTGTAAATTAAGGTCATGTTAGCTTGTTTTATTAAATTGTAGCAAATGTTACATCATGCGTTTAGTATTTAGTAATTGTTGTCGCAACAAACAAATATTTTTATAGTATATAGGCAAATGGGTTCTCTTCAAATAGAATGTTTTGATCAAAATTTCCATTTCATACAGAACTAGATTCTTCATCCCAAGAACCAAATGTAAAAGTCTACGCCTGGATTCCACATCATGGAACAAACATAATAATACATATGTGACTTGGTCCTGAAATGATATTAATAAAATATAAGTCTTCACGAGTTACTTAAGTTTATGGACAGATATAGGAGTGCTATATGCTAATTCTTAAAACACTTCTTTAAACATTAATATTCGAAAGACTCTCCAAAGTATCAATCGAATTCCTATCACAACAATCAACAGTCACGCCATCCCAAACTTCTCCCAGCGACGCTATGAAAAATGTCTCATCTTACCACGTGATCACGTACGATAGGAACGCGGTGTTTTCTTTTCTCTAATCACCGCGTCGCATTCGAGATATTGCAATTAATTTGCACAGATAGCCGTCGCGTATAGGCGAACAGCTGATGCTCGTTCGTGTCTCACCGACACGATACTATTAATGCGGCGAAAGCGTGGTAATGACAATGCCAATCGTAATTACTCTGGTACACATCTGTGGGAAGTTTGTTACTTAACATCTGATAATTTTCTTACTCTGGTGAATTTCATGTCGCTTAAACTCTCACCAGTGAATAAATCTCATCGTTCTCAACTGACTGTGTAAACTGTTGTCACTAAGTATTTGTTTACGTTAAGAGTTTTGACTGTTACGTCTTGAAATAAAGTTTTATACAACAATTACAGTGTAAACTTTGTAGCCGGTACCATTTTGTTTGGTAACAGTTAGCAACAGTATACTATTATGTGGTTATGGTAAAATAACGGTTAGGACGAACGGACAAGCGCAATGCGGCTGATCGCAATCGCTCCACACGACGACCACGCGTCTACGGCGCCAAATTTTTTGTCTCGCTCACACGTGCAGTTACGAATAATCTTAACTCTTCACGTCACAGGTACGTCTTAGAAGCTGAACTGGACGTTACTCTGAAAGTGCGTAATACGTGCATTATTAAAGAAATAAAAAGGCAATAAATCATCTTCGATAGAATCAGAGGGGGTCAGTAAAGTAAATCTGGAGTCAGTAACCGAACTATAAATATTGATCGGAGCTCTCCTTGACTCGAATCGGCGGCTCGTTGCCGGCCGGTTGCGAAATTCGCCCACAACCGTTAGTCATTGTCGCCGATTGCATCTAGCATCTAGTGCAGCGGTTGCTTCATAACAACCGACGCGATCCAATTGCGCACTTTTTTCTAATGACCGTTGGATATTTTGCCGCCAATCGGGCATAAAATATTAATGATCATTCGAGGGTATTGAAATTAGGAAACAAGGTAAACGACATTTTACTGCGGACTGATACAGAAATGGTAGAACTCTTCGTAGTGTACAGTCAACATTAACTTCTTCCTTGTAACAGAGGTACAAGGTATTGTGTTATGGTCTGAATGGTGTTGCAGATACTAGTATAATTTATGCAGTACCTATTAACAGTGAACAATTAACAGCATGTTGATAACATGCTCTTAATAACAAAACTCTTTACTTTGTACATTTCACCTATTGCCATAATGTTGAACGCAACGCAAAGCAACATAACACAATTCATTTAGGTCCTATCCATGTAGAATGACACCGGGTCTTTTGTGTTCGCAAATAAATAAACATGAACACTTGTGTACTTTTCCAATCGTTTAAAAGTAGATAAACAAGCGACTCCCCCCTTGTGGGGGGGAATTTGCGTTTCGCCATTGCGGATCCATTGTCAGTCAGCGGAATGTCCGATACATGACGCAACCGGGTCATTTGAAACCAATAACTTGGACGGCGAAACCGCAAACTAGTACGAATGAACGACTACTACTACCTACTGAAATGGTACACTTATTCGTACAACAGACCCGGATTGTGGCATCGTTTTAAATAATGTAACGGTGGTCAAATGACGCAGCCGTCCATCTGGCTTCGAGTGGCCACTCCTGCTTGTGAACATCTTCAGCAAGCCTCGACCCAAAAGCTTTTAAATTAACTTGGTCAGCAACCGATAGTCGAAAGTCGCTATCAATACTAATAAATTTATGTTTGCGACATAAATATCGTATAAAAAAATCTTTAGGCGGAACTTTTACTGAAAGGACTTGGCTAGGCGTGACGTAGCTGGTATACATCGATGATATTAAGTAATACGATGTTAACAATTAAAACAAGTTTACCATAATATGCTTAATATTTAACATCAATTTTCAGCTATCATCTCTTAATCATTTTTCGTAGAAGATTACCTTTGGCATCAAAGTCCAATAGCGACTAAATACGAAACCGGAAATCAAAAGTTATGAAGCATTACATACAGCGTAATAATCATCAAATTGTCCATTTACCAAAAGCAAAATTTAACAGGAAAAACAAAACGTTTATTGTTAGATTGAAGGCCATTAATAATGTGGTTTTATCAAATGGATAAAACGAAAAATGAATAACTTCTTAGTTACCTACTATTACACAGTTGCTAGGCAAAACTAACGCACAACTTTTAATTAAGTATATTCAAAGGAAAAAATAAAAATACTCCAGCTAATAGAGCACAAATATGTTTACATTGGCATGTTTAATTAAGGTCAAAATACAACAAGTGTATTTGTAGAGTGAGTAGGAGGTATTACGTTATATTATAATAAATTGATGTTGAAGGCTCGAATGGTAGTCGAGAGGTTGATAAATTTTGTTTACACCTACGCGAACCATTGTCGAGGGCAGATAATAAGAACACCCACACTAGCTCCTTATTCATGTTTCAAGATAAAAGGACACTGAAAAACAAATTGAAGCTTATAAAGGATTTTTAGGTGTTTATTTTCTTTTCTTTTGAACTTGGTGATATTGTGATATCATCCGGAGAGTGAGATTAACAAACGGTACGTACGATAAATATGGCGCGATAAGAGAAAGATACATGAGACATTTCAACTGAATACCTACTCGGGGGTGAAAACGTATAAGTGTCCAAAGTATTGTCAATTGATCCAGGGATGGCATACCAATATAGTTAAAATATCTTTATTCAATATGTAGTAACATATTTGCCACATTAATTTTGTTATGCCACATCAAATCTGTACCTGCAATTTACAACGATAAGAAAAAGTTGAATAAAAATATAACAATGATATATCACAGGATTAAAATAAAAGGATCATTACTCTATAAGAACAATGAAAACAAAACGGTCCAAAGTTCAAGTCACCGAAAATAAACGATCCATTTCCGAGTACGCATCTCCTCTCAACTGACCTCTTCCGCAAAAACCGACTCATTGCGGTGCCTGGCACATCATCACGCCCACACATATGTGAGAACACGTCATTTGTTTCAGGCTTTGCCACATTCGCCCGATTACCTGATTTATCCGATCAACAAGAAAATGCCAGTAAGAACTTCTAAAATTATCAAATTTCGTTAAAGGGTTATTTAAATATGAAGCGGGCAATTATATTTCCATCGTCATATATTGTAAAAACAAATTCAAATCAAAAAGTAGATACCTTATATAATGCAAATCGATATGTTGTGTTGAACGACACAAGTGAATAAAACAAACTTATTCTTACTTTTGTTCACATGTTATTGTACGCTTATCTTCACCAATCGCTTTCTATGGAATCGAGCGAATGTGACGATGTCTTAACGGCAACGTGGCGCCATGTAAACACACAACCAAATAGGGCAACGACCATACTAAACACAAATAGAATATACTCTAATAATATAACAGACATTTAAAAATAAATACCGCTCCACAGAAGGGGACGCCACGTGTCCCTCAAAAGCTAAGATTAATCGCCCCCGATCGCTGTACAAGAATAGTAAATGTTTGAAGTTCGGAGGAACGAATTATTTTCAAACATCTGTTAGTTTGGGTAAAAGTAGGTACAAAGTAATATATTGGACGTTGATTGCATGCGTTTATCTTTCAAACTATCAACTAGTATCTATAGTATGACTGTATTTTGACTTCAAGTCTTGTATTCTGTAATAGAGTAGGGTAAGGTAGTAATATGTCAGCTTTCGTGTATGTGGACTAAAGTCGGTAATTAGAAGTAATGTTCTCGAAATCAAATCAAACGTTTTGTAGACAACATTCCGTTTCAAGTTTTAATAGCATAAAAAGGCTACTAACCTAATCAGTGCTTACGCAATAACTTTGAGTAAACAGTCATAAATCCAATAAATGTATAAATTAGCAGTCAACTGAAACGTCTATCGTGTTGACAATTAAAGCGACCTCAAGGGTACGACTGGGTATTTATCGTTATCGTGGTTAGGTCATACATCAATTTTGGCTGGCCGGCATTTCTAATTACTCGACCAATTAGCACAAACTGTAATTGCCATCCGCACGAATTTTACCACTCGACTCGACAACAAGCAGTTATGTTAATGTAAATCTTTTTTCATTGAAACAGCACTTAAGTCTCCTTTTCAAATTACAATAAATACCACTTCATTGGCAGTAAGAAATTAACTGTGTATTTTGTTCCTGTTATTGCAACATCCACTGAATGCTGCTAAGCTTGGATAAAATTCGCCAGAATTTCCCAATGAAATAGCGTGATGGAGTAGATCCAGGCCTCTGCTAGTAGTGAGACGCGTACCCAGCAATGAAACATTTTTTATGATATGGAAGTAACAAACGAGCATGCAGCTCACCTGATGGTAAGTGGCCACCGTCGCCTATGGACATCTGTAATCAACCCCAGATAAGATCACAGTCCCATCTGAGGTTGGCCACAAATGCGTTGCTACCCCTGATGACTTCTTGGAACGCCTCGAATAAGTATGTCTCCTTACTACAGATCAGAACACAGTAGCACTTATCACTGTTGTTATAAGGCAGAAATAAGTGTGATGGTTTAATACCCACGTTTAATACCACATAAAAAGGATAAAAAATAATTAACGAAAGTGGGTAAAAGCAACGGCACGTTTCTTTTTATATTTATTCAATGCGTTTAACTATAATTTGATCATGAGCATATAACTAGAAAATACACAATTCTATAATATTAACATATGGCATAATCAATTCTATTAATAAACGTAGTTTAAGGTAAGTGAAGCAAAATTATATCAAAAGCCATACGAAAATACCCGATCCTATTTCTCAAAGAGTACTTATTTATAACTCAGGCGTCCACGTACCTACTTCCTGAAGACATTCAACAACAATGATTATTAATAACTGATATTCCTTGAAGTGAGAACGTCAGTTTATACAAATAAGTATATTAAATTGAAATGTCTGCCTGTGATCTTGACACTAAGTTAACTAACTAACTAACACTAAGTTCTTCTAGATACCTACTTTCTAAGTTCAAATATTTACTTATGCAAGTAAAAAAATAATCTTTAAATGTTATATTTAATAAATATTTAAAGCTCTTGTAACCAGTTTTAATATTTAAGGCAAGTGTCGTCAAAAGTAATACAATTTATGAAGTAATGTGAAACTTTTGAACTATCTATATGTATAAAATATATACAATAGCGCATTGAACTTTCGATTTTATCGATTAATATGATTGGACTTCATTCTTCTTCATTCATTGTAAATATCGACATTTATATCAATAATTTCGCCGACTTGCAACCCTACTTGCAGAGAAAATTCAACGCCCACATCGCTCAAACGATTATATGAGTATCTACAGTAATACCGCATTGATGTAAACTCAACGAAAAGTATATTTATAACTTATAATGTAGTTGTAGTTGAAAGTGGACGCTTCATACCACCGGATAGAGCCGTGATCTACTGTTGAAGTTCAATGCAAATAGAGTTTAGCTTTAGTATTTATAAAACTTTGTTTAATTATCTTCGAGATTCTTGTTTTGTGATTCCACAGATATGGGACCACCACCATAGTTTCATACTTATTTAACTTGCAGTTCCAATTTGAACGGGAATGCACATCGATATTGTCTTAGGGGCCAACAACACGTGTATGATCAATAAGAAAACATCCCTTGCTGCTTCCATTAAATACAAAAAGTATATCCGTTGTGGAAACCCTAATGCCGTCTTACTAAACCAATACTGAGAACTAAAAGCGACATTACATAAAGGTCAGATACAACAACTGTGTAGATTTCTGCGAAAAGAAGTCGGTGCAAGACTGATTCTATTGCGTAGGTATGAAATGTTTCGTTGGTTTGAGGACATTTTTTCCGTGAAATCGATTAAATAAACATCAATTCAACACCTACTTCGGTCTTAAAATAACAATGATAGCGCTGATGTGTTCTAATTTTAGAGTAGGTAAATCAGATCTGTAACATCAATGAAATGTAAACAAAAAGTTTCTTTACAGAATATTTTTTAACGCCAATAATAAAATCCACTACCAAATTACAAAATGCAAGTGTCAAAGACTTTTTTCATGAAAACTAAACGTTTATGTGCGACTCGAAATTCCCACCCTGTGTTTTGGTTAATATACCTAATCCACGATTAATAGCTATCATTTAACATCTGGTGTGGTGCAGCGCTTAATTTGCAATATCAAGAAAAAAAATAGAACATTTTACATAATTTCAATTGGCGGACCCTCAACGAATCGTGAACAGAATACTGAACAACGACCCTCCTACGCTGAACTGAAAATTGAACGCCCACGTTGCGTTAAGGTTATGTGGACCATACTGTGATGTAAAGACAATACGAAACAAATTGAACAAGGTTTAAATTGGTATAATAATATTAGGTATATTAGAACAACGCGGAAGACCGTTTAAAATGTTTTAAAATTAATATTAGAATGTAAACTAAACTAAACTAAAACTAAAAATGCACTCTTAGGTTTGACAAACAAAAATTGTTTATTTGTTATTGTCACGACCATCTTACACATTTCTATCTCAAACTAGGAGTGAAGTTTTATAGTATTTGGAGTTTTTAATCATCTGTAAAGTATCCGTGAAAGACTTCAAATAGGATTCATTCAAGGGTTTATGTAGACATACGACGTCGTTGGTCCATTTTTAATTGCAAATACGATAGCATTAATTATTACGTCAAGTAGACTGTATAGCGTACACCAGTTCTTTATTTCTATTACATTAAAAAGATACATAGACCATACTAATAACGATCATCCGATGTTGCGATGAATTTCAAGCGCCCACGTCACGTAAAGGTCAAATAGAATGCGGCGAAACGTCGTAAATACGCGTAGGTACATAGTAAACTATAACAGACGTATATTTACTGTTTCCTGATGTCTGTCTTTACATCGTATATTCTCCATAACAAAAATATAGCTTACGAATCGGTAGTGACGTCAAGGTTAAAGAATTG